>JAKSZP010007065.1:0-68660 GCA_022478985.1 Massospora cicadina | reverse complement strand
ATTGCTAGCCAAATATAGTTGGTTTGCTTGTATTGAGAGGAAAATAGTAGGGACACATTTTCTGACTCTTTCCATTTAGGTCTCAAGGATGTCCAATGATGGAATCCTTGCCAGGATGGGGAAGACCATCGCTGCTGAGATGATATAGGTGATTCCATGGCAATGGCTGGTGTTTTATCAAGAGATGTCAAGTGAGGGTTAGATGATCAAATCCCCACTATAAATTCCCTAGGATTCACTATAATAAAGAAAGGAGTAATTATGAGAACATATTTATATAGTTCTAAGTTATTCATCTGGTATATAGTTTATGAAGTAAACTATCCTCAGCTTCCATTGTGCTATTCTTCTCAAGGATATTATTGCTGTGTGCAATAATTGGAAGACTCTTAGGGAAAAGAGTAAAGATCTGAGCGGGGATCTAGAGAAGAAGAAGACACAATCTGAGATTGCTGCCAACTTTGTGTTGGACCAAAGAGACTGTCACCAGGGAATCTCAGCGAAGATTGGGTTGGACAGTACAAGGGAACGAATCCCTCAATCATGACATCTTAAGTATTTAATCAGGAATACTGGCTGAGCGTTGGGCCAAGATATAAGAATTCATACTCAACTACAGTTAATAGTTGTTATACTATTATTGATTAATAATCCATTCTACTATACAACGCAGACAAAGTTCACAAGGAAACAGAACTTGTGCAGTAAAAAGGTTACTAGGGTTGTTGCCAATAAGAACCCTCAAGTAAATTTTTACACCTTCCATGGATGATTCACATATGTATACAAATGAAGCTATGTTACCCTCGCCTTGGATAAAATTGTCCTTACGTATGAGCTAAAAGAGACAGCAGTAGCAGCCCCAAGAGGACATGGAGTGAAACGCCGTTAAAGCTTTTTAAGACATGACAAAGCTTTGGCTAGTTGTTGTTCCAAAGTGGCTATCCTTGGTTTACCTCCAATGGTGAGGTTAGAAGGGCTATTCATCCATACATTCTTTTTTTTTAATTAACAGGCTGTGGTGTACAGGTTCCCCCTGTAGTGAGCACCACTTTTTGGAACCCTGGCACTATGTTGCTTGCGGCGCTTTTTCACAGGATTCCTGCAATCATATCAGTCACAGGCTATTAAATCTCTTAACCGCCTTTAAAGATTTTAGAGGGAAGTAACCACAGTTAAATTTTATTTAAATAAATTCAATTTTATATACCAAGATTGGGGAGATTAATTGTTCCCTTATTAAATTAAAGCCCCTAGTATTTATGCTGCTTGGGGGCGAGTAATGAGATGCAAGAAAATTCAGGTTATGCAGAGGGTAGCTTAATTCAGTTAAATATTGATTTGACCTAACAGAATTCTCAAAAATCTCTTCACCTCAATGGAGCTTAATTTTTGGTGCTTTCTCGTCAGCAGGTATGACAAATTAATGCAGTAACAATGAGATATATTTGATCCAATCAGCCATCTTTAAAATATGTTCACCTCTGCCAACTAACCTATGTCCTAAGTTATGATTGCTGGGTAAACTATTTTCATCCCCAGAACCACATCAGGTCTGTAAAATGGGGTTGTTTTCTCTTAGGAGGTAACACAAAATTCAATTTAGTGCATGGGTGATCTTTCACATCAGTTTGCTTATTCCGCCGGTGGTCTGAAGTAACCTTGTCAAATTTATCTGAGCTATTCAGCCAAAAATTAGTAGTAATATCATTGCTCTAATCTAAAATATTCCACCAATAATTATACTGAGAATTACTAGTAAGATTTAAACTATTTGGCCCTGAGAAATTCTTATCAACTAGTCATAAATACAATTGTCTGACAATAGCATAGTTTTGTGGTTCTTGATACCACTCTGGTTTGGTTTTATAAGAACAGGTTTAAAGCCAGCACTGACTAGATAAAAACTCAGCTCAGTATATTTCTCCTAAGGCTGACTTGTCACTTTTACTTTTTTATATATGAGACTATCAACATGCCCAAATAGGGAGACATATAGAAATTAGTGGCCATAACGTGCTTTTATCATATAGTAGTTGATAGCCATGGCTTTGCCCATGTTAATTAATGCATCCGATAGTTAATATTAGTAGAACTAAAAGATTAGTTATCATATTCAGTGTTGCTTGTGTTCATAATTTTTAATTTATAATTTATCCTTTTACAGATGAGGCTAAGAGGACAAATTCTAATAAGTCGTTGAAATGCAGTTGGTTTTAAGAACCTTTTTCTCCAATTGCAGTGGTATCTGTCCGACTGTGATGGAATCATGCAATCTATTTTTAACACCTTCCAGACTTGCTAAAGCTTTAAAATTTGGCATACTTGTGTATCTCTCATGACAATACAGTAATTCATTACATTTCTTTGTTTATATTGTGCATTTTGAGAAATAAAAAACGTTTAAGATATTAAGACTTTTAATTATTTTTATTATACTAATTAGTTTAGTTTCTATCATGTCAATAGCCTTTTACCCATCGTCTTTTGCGGGTATAATTTAACAGATTACCCTGTTTATTTGAGGTAAGCTGACGATCAACATATTATCCGGTTTATATCAGTTTATATAAATTTGTGATATCTATTGATAAGATTAGGATTAATCTAGCCTAACAATCAGCCAAAAACTACTAACTTTGCGCTCAAAACCAATTGGAATTATTGAATAATCCTAAACCAACAACTATTTTGTAAAATTATTTAAGCTTATAAATAGCCAATTGCTTACTACTTACTAAAAAGATACACTTGATAATTAGCCAAATGGCCACCAACTGCTTTGCAAACCATTTTTTTCTTAAATTAACTGAATACCAAGCTGCTCAACTGTACCAATTTACAAATACCATTTAAATAAAAAATTTTCATTTCTTACATCTAAAACTTCTTATCTTAGTATAAAAATTAAAAATCTGGCTTTAAGGTGCACAAGGACCCCTCCCATCCATCCATATCCAATGTTTTAAAGTACTACTTGCCATAGATGGATGGAATCACACACATACATTTGATTTTATTATTATAGATACATTTGTGAAAAGACTGGAGTTTCAGTTTCATCAAGATTAGTGGTTTTTAGAACTGGATATTACATGAATACTTGATATCATGGAAGTTGATTGTTATGTCAGGAGAGTGTCTATAACTCTTCAGTTCCCAGCGCAGTGGTGCATGGTGCACAGGACCAATGCAAGGGAACTAATCGTCATTATTAAATGAAAGATAGCCCCACAGAGGGTGCTTGAGCTAAGGTAACTAAATCTGAGGGTAGTTAGCATTGAGTAAAGTAATAGAAATCATACAAAAGGCAAGACTTGGGTGGACCCCAAAGAGGAGTCCATATGAAAGCAGAGTTCTGTGCAGGAGTGCCAGGTTGCTTTGGTCTGGAGGAAACCAAGCGGACCAACTGTGCACCAGATGAGAGGGTGAGATTTGTACAAATAAAATGGCTAACTTTGCGTGAGACTCTCTCAAAAAGGTTTGTGCACTGGTTTGCCCAAGTAACATAAGAAAAAAGCCTAAGCTAATGAAGGGTTTTTTTAGGGAAAAAGACAACCAAAGAAAAAGTTGGTATTGAAGAATCATATTTAAGCTGAATTGTGGAAATTATCTATTAGAGAAAGTGATGCTAATCCAACGTGCACCAATAAGCGCACACTTCCATCTGACAGGGTACTATACTTCAAAATTGTCCAAACTTGAGTAATTGATTGAAGTTGATTCTGATCTAAGCTGATAATTTTTTAAACTGAACGGGTTTTAAACCACATTCAACAAGTAACCAAATTGAGCCATTTTTTTTAGAAATAACTCGTCCATTTTAATTCCAAAACCAAAAACAAGGAGCTGGGCGTTATTCCTCTCATCTGGATCATCCTGGGCATATCTGGCTTGTACCCAGCGTTGTCCAAGGTGTGCCTTTGGTCAGGAAGGTCCTGCAACTTTACTCTTTGGACCTCCTGCTGCCCAGCCTTGTCTTTGACGTTAATGCCCTCAATTAGGTCATTTAAACATGACATGTTGTCAGTTGATGGGAAATATATCTGGATATTGTCTTGTGGGTAGTTGGGATAAACTATAGGAACTAATTAGTCAGGAAAAAAGGGATTGAATAATAAAATTTTTTTATAAGATCTAGTTGTCTTTTGTACCTGTTAACCAATGTATTTTCAAAGAGAAAGGATTTTTAGGTATCAAAAGGAAGTAGATAAAAATGAAAAAATGGGATGTAAAGGTATAACAAGGGAGGTAATATTCTTGATAGATTGGCAGTTTTGAAATTATCCTGATGGAACCTCTATTCATTAATATAATGATAAAAATTGAGGAGAATTCTGGAGATAGTAGATTGGTATGGAATTCCATTAAGAGCTTCCAACTGATAATTTTTCATTAAAAATGCTTTTTAGACTCAAAAAAGAACTTTTATGATAGGTTAGTTTTTTTGGATTTTAAAATTTTGTAATTGATTTAAGAAATTTAGGACCAGTTATCCTACAGTAAAATTCTGAATGCTCTAAGTAGATCACCATGTCATATTTTCATTTGATTAGCTTGCTCATCGGAGGATCATAGGAAGTTGTTCAGAATAATTCAAATGAACTTTTTTTAAATTTGTAGTTGATAACGTTGGATAGATAGCTATTTAAAGTAAAAGTTTGTAAAGGGTGCTTAGAGTGGTGGTAAGTATTTTGGTATGACATGCAAATAGTTTGTTGGCGATTATTCCGCTCATTTTTGGTGTTATTCATGCAGTTTTTTTGAAGGTATCCCAGAGTTTTATTGAGTCTTTTATTCATTCCTATAATGAGAGTGTCTAAAACGCTCCTGTTCCCAGAGTGGTAGTGCATGGTGCACGGGGCAATGCTAGGGAACTAGTCACAAGAATAAAAGTACTAAAGCTCAGCAGAAGGTTCTAGAGCAATAATAACTCAAGTAGAGGAGTATGATTGTTTGAGTGAATATCCAACCACAAAAGCTATGGTGCACAAAGTAAGTAGGTATAGTCATCCCAGGGTGGAGGGAACCTGGACGGACCAATGGAGCACAAGGGGATAATTTAATCAAATTCAAAATGGAAAGGTTAATGTAGTGCAAGACCTCTGCAAAGAGGTCCATGCATGGGATCATCAAAAAGATCATAAACATGGAAAACGGTGTACTTATCAAGGGACTTTTATTTATGGGGAGAAGTCAATCAACAAGGAAAATTATCTTATCATGAGAAAATTAAGGAGATTTGGCAAAACAGTCAATTGAGGGAAGAGGGTCTAATTCAAGGTACACCAATAGGCGCACACTTTCATTTGGAAAAACACTATATTGAGTAATTGCCAAAACTTGGGCGATTTTGTAAAAACGACCTATCCGAGCTGGATAATGCAGAAACTGAACAGGTTTCAAAACCCCATTTACACAAAAAAACCAAAGCGAACTTTTTTTTCATTGTAATAAAGCTAGTTCTTTTAATGCCCCCTCTCATACAGGGCTGAAATTCGCTTTCTCTCATAGGACCATATTGGGCATATTTGGCTTTAGCCCAGCGTTGGTCCATGGTATGTTTGAGGTCAGGGAGGCCTGATAACTTTACATTCTTAGCCTCCCTGCAAGCATTTTATCTCTAACGTTGGTCCCAAGGATGATGTCATTTTCCAACCATGACAATTCCATTAAACTGAAGGTTTAAGAAGTGGTCATGAAATTTTTTTGGACTTGAGAGGTTGTTTTGGCAACTAGTCTGTTGTTGAATTGGGACCCCTTGTTTGTTAATTTAGTGTATGTGGGTACATAAGTAGTGTTTACTTTTTAAAACAAAGACTGATCCACAGCAAGGGAATTTCTTTGGGGTAAAGCCTTTCCAAAAGGCCTTTTGGTGAAATACTCAATAACTACTAATATGTATTTATAACCGTTATTAGTAATAGGAAATGTCCCTACAAAACTAATTCTCCATAGATTGAAGGGCTTGCTAGCTACATAGGATTAAGGGTTGTGGGAGTTTAATTAGTAAGAGAATGTTTGCATTTGTGAAAGGTATCTACATATTTAAAAATATCAGAATAATCGTTGGGCCACTGATAAGTCAAAAATGGGTGTTCACAAGTAACATAATTTTATACATATCCAGCTTCATCATATGCATCTTTTTTTGGCCAAAATCTCTTTGGGCTACTAAATGATAGATCCCTTAACATGACCATAAAGTTTTATTTAAGCTATCATAAAACTGGTGCACTTGATTTTTATACTGGAGTTCCTTGATTACTTCATTGGGAATTTTAAATTTTTAAAACCTTTTGGAATTTTACTAATTCTTGTCAAATTAGTTGATTCCACGTGATAGGACAGGATTGGATTATTAGTTTGAGGGATGTGATAGAGAATTTCAGAAAGATGCTTTAAGTTTCTTAAGAGATGTATAAATTTTATTAAATTCCATTATCTCATAGCGCCATTGGATTCACATAACAATTGGAACTCAGGTTAGTGAATAGGAAACACATGGCAGATTTAGCGAGAATGATGAAATCTCAGTCAGAAAAGATAATTTAAAAATTTCTGAGGGCAAATATGACAACCAGTATTTATTTTTTGTAGATGGAGTAATAAAGTTTAGCTGGAATAAAAAAATAAGTATATATTTGATAGGTAGATATTTTACATATTGTAATTATGTCAAAACTGCTCCAAGGGAAATGGCACTGGCATCAATAAAGATTCAATTTTTATTTATGATTCAAGAAAATTAAATATAGGATTTTGAGTCATTGCTTTTCTCAACTCATCAAACCTGTGTTGTTTGGGTATTAAATAGGTTTAGCGCAAAGACCCTTTACACACTTCATGCACAGGTTATAGTTGGCTCAAGCCAATTATTGGCTTACTCAATAGCAGATTTTACAAAGATTTAACTAATATTTAGTATAATTAAACTATGACAAAGATTTTAACAACAAATTATAAGTTCAACAATAAAATATGATCCTTTATTTAGAGTAGGTTAACAATATTCATAGGTTGAACCATTCCATTCAAGGCTCATCATATATTGCATAATGAGGATTATTAACTATTGTAAAAAGCAGTTATGATAGAAAGTTGATTTGTCAGAAAAGATTTTTTATGGGAAGTCATGGGGTTGCTTACATGAAGCTTAATTTAGGGTAAAATCTAATAATGGGTTGGAATCATATTACAACTTTGATTTAAAAACCAGACATCAATTCAATGATTATTCATCAATTCCTCCCATTTGACTTGATCTACCACTTGATCTTTGATAGGACAGTTGCCAGGTTCGTGGTAAGGTCAAAGAAACTTGGCGTTAACATGACTGATAATTCTCCCATCAACCAAGCTTTAAACAGTATAATCTCTAGCAGGGACCTATTCAAGCACTAATTATGGTCCTTCCCATAAAGTAGAAAACATATATGTCTGTTGGTATTTTTCTATAACCATATTATTTAGCTATTGATCCAGTCTGGCTTGTTAGCTTACAAATAGACCTACTTGATGAATATTGGAGCTGCCAATATATGTAAATTATTGATCAGAGCTATTTTCTGATGAATTATTAGTAAAGGGCTATTAATGGGACTCAATCCCAGTAGTAGTTTAAATTTATGGTTACCAGGGAAGAACTACGACAATTTTGATTGAATTTGGTTGATTAACAACTGAATATTTTTGAAGTTAATCATGTTAAATCACCAAATGATAAAGGTGTTTTGAATTGCTGAAACATCAATACTGTAAGACTTGAAGGCCAGCCCTAGCAACTGGATAAGGTTCAGAACCCCTTCTAGATAAAAGGGGCCCCCAAGGCTCCAGTGGACCCTCTGTCACAGCTGGGCGACCTAACCCATGTGATAGATGAGCGCTTGGTGATGGTTCACCCAAAGACATCCCACTCCCACCTCTTCCCCCTCTTCAATCCTGGTAAGGGTGATAGAAGGGGTCTGCAGGGAGATGGCACACATCATGGGGCATGGAGAGGGCCCTGAGAACACCCACTACCCAGGCAAGCCATGGCCAAAATTTGGGAAAATGGCAATTCCCAACATTGGAGCCCAGCTGGTAATTTCTGGACTGGGGGAGCCAGTCTGGGCTGCCTGCTTTGGAAGCTAGATCAGAATACAGCTTAGATCACAAACCTGGCCCTGAATGACTCAGATCATATAACCCAACATTCTGAAATGGATCCAGGGAGTTTGGATCGCACAAACAGCCCAATTGAGGGACCAACTCAAATCACAAGTAATCTGATCCATGGAGCCCTGCCTCCCAGGATGAATCTGGACCTCCCAAGCCATGCGAATGGGCCAACTCAAGTCACCAGGACCCAGATCTTTAGTATAAACTTGGCTTGCCCCAGGAATTTGGAAAATCTTGCAAAAATTTTCCAAGTTTTTGCCAGATCAGGAGCTGCCTTCTACCCCCTCCAAGCCAGCCAACCAAATCCCTTCCACATCCCCAAATGACCAATCATTCAATACCTCCCCATTCCTATTGCCCAGTTTAAAAGGCAACTGCCCCCACTGAGGGCAGTTGTCAGATCATGCTTTTGCCTTTCATTGAATAAAATCTGAAAAATCCGCCTAGTTTGCCGCGGCCTCTATCTGCTTTTAAAAATTATAAACAATTTTGTCAATCAATCTGCCAAAGTGCGCCTTCACCCAAATCCTTTTGCTGATATTCGCTGACTGGATTATCTGGTCGCTCAATCTCACCACATGGCAGCAGATCATAAATGCAATAATCTGCCCCACCCCCAACAATGAACCTGCTGCTTTGTTTGTTTTCACACGTCTGTTAAATGGAGGCCCTTCCGTCCATTTGGTCACCAAGTCCACCAAAACTGCTCCTCAGAAGAAGCAGCCTAAGGCACCCCTGGCCCACCGCGCATAAGTTTGGCTTCCATAGCCACCCCTGCCACTGTGGGTCCAGCCCACCAGCAGGACCTAGAGCGCCCCTTCCAGTGGATGCTTTGTCCAAGCCCATCTCATGGGGTTTACCATACCTCCACACATATTTCCAATAGCGTGGTGGCCTCTGTGTCATTCCCTGCTGGCGCGCAAGCCCCCCTATCTGAATCTGAAGGCCAGCAACTGCGAACCCTGGAGGAGTCATTATCCTCTTTGCCTCTCCCGCCCTTGGGGGCTGCCCCCACCAGACTCATGGTTGCCCCCAATGCAACTATCTGGTTTGCCTTGGGGCCTTCAGTATGTTACTTAACGTTTACTTTCCTCATGTCTCCTTTAGATCCCCAATTTTATTAGTTGACCAACCCACTATGCCTCTGGCATTCTGGAGCCTCCACTGGGTGCTCGAGCACCCCAACTGGGATCTCAGTCTAGTTCTTCTTAGCTGAATCCATGACAAATACCGCTTGTTATGTCATTAGTAGACTAGTCCAGGTAAAACAGACTGCCATAAAAGGGGTAATCGCTCCATCACCAAAATGTGGTCATCAATTTGTAGTGACTAATCTACTAAGGTCAGTAAAATATGATGGGACAATAAATATTGGAACTGATCCAGGAAGAATTGCAATCTAATCGATTAGTAGCGTTGACTAGTTGGATGGACAACCAAAGAATATAATGCATCATTGGTATAATTCTTTAGGCAAGTTTATTGATACTAAATTTTATAATTAATAAATCGCCAACCAAATGGTTGTGCGCCATCTTCCTTATAGAAACCAAATTGTATAAATAAATAAAGCAGAATATAGATTGTTATCTTCTGTTCTTAGTATATCTTTGGTTATATCAAAGAGATTGGAAATTATTTTATTTAATCTGTATTTCTCAAAAATTCATAAGAGGATACCTTAATTGGGTTGGAACCAAATATAGAGAGGAATTAACTGGATGATTGTCTACTACAATTAGCACCCTTCTACATTCTTAGACTAGAGTCAGAACCTGTGCAGCAAACTAGAAAGTTTACAATTGGCTATCACTACATGGGGTAATTGAGTTAAAAGAAGTCTGAGCAATACATCTATCAAGAATGAAATCATGAGGGTTTATAAAAAATTAGAGAGCATGAATGAGAATACTTTAATGTTATCAATGCAGGCTATTTAATGAAAGTGGAAGAAAAAATTGTGAAGATTGAGAAGAAAACAGATCTTATATTAAAAGCAAATAATGAGTTAAATGGATGAATTATAAGTTAGAGGAAAAGCAAACCAAAATTATCGAGGATTAATAATTATTAAATGAAGATTTAAAATTGAAGTCAGATGAACCTAAAAAATAGGAGAAAAGCAGAAACACTTTTCCAAGAAGTAGAATCCCACAAATACACAGGTGGCTAACTTGAGACAGAATTGGGTGAAGATGAACAGGAAAAGACAAAAGTAATGTGGATTTGCGCCAATTGCAAGGAGCATTCCTGCTGCATTCACTGCCATTTAAGCAATGACCCCAGAAAAATTCAATGTCTATCAAAAATGCTGGATGAATACCGCGTACTATTTTCAATACAGCCAGGACTGAGGAATTTTTGGACTACTTGTAAGTTACCTTACTTACATTGGGATAATGCCTATATGTTCTTTTAATTATTCAAAATGACCATTATTGAATGCAGTGAATGGCAGAAGGCTGTCACTGTCCTTAACTTTCTAAATGCCAATTGTCATAATTTAATGTTACCTTGTATATACAGAGACACTTGGACTTACATAGACATAAAAAAGGTGATATTGGATAAGTTTTGTACCCCAGAAAGTATGGCTAACTGTAAACATGAATTCATGGGGATCCAGTTATAAAAGGATAAAAACCACAGATTTTTCCAAAAAATTTTATCAAGAGGCGCATATTAATGAGTGCAAAGGTATTGACCAATTTTAAAACCTGTATCGCCATGGATGTGACACTTCAACCCTATTGCAAATTTAACCAATCTAAGATTTTTGGCTTGACTAATATGTCATATACCTCTTAATTAAATACCATCTTAAGATGCTAAGCTCTATGTCCGCTAAAGCTAATTGGAACACAAAGAATAACCTTACCACAAATACTCAATCTATGGGGAAATTCTACAAACAGACTAAGGAGCTAAGGAAGCATGAACAAATGGGAAACGCCCCATGAACCACTTTTAGGGAACAATAGACCACGAATTAACTTTAATAAATGCGGAGAAGTAGGACATTATGACCATCAAAACGGGTAAAATCCTAAAGATCAGGTGAATCTGGTTTGCACTTAAGAAAAGGGCAAAAAAGGAAACTGAAAAAGGCTCTATGGTTTAGATGTCGAATTATCCAGAGCTGCAGATATCTAATTTCCACTAGATAATTATCAAGAGGAAATTGTACAACCAATATGTTTGTGGACAATGTCATTTTGTACCCTCTTTATTAAGTTGTCAATCTAGATATCTATTTTATGACCAAAAAAATCAAAAGTTATTAAACCCAAAAATTATTAAGGAGGTCATTTAACCCTATACATGCCAGTAATTCAAGAAGACAGAAAGTCAAAAGTGATAAGAAAGTGCTTTAGGTAAAACTTGATGATGTCAATGTATCTATTCCTATCAGTTCGCTTAAAAATGCCTTTCCTGATTTGTCAACACAATAAAAACTTAAGACTTAGCCTCATATGCCGCTATACACTCAGTATATACTATATTACCATAATTTGAGTGCCCATATATGGACATCTTAGTTAACCAAGTCAAAGTAAAAGTCATAATAAACAGTATGGCACCAATTGACATTGTTTAGACAAAACTGTCAAGAGCATGTCTGTAACGCTCCAGTTCCAATAGCAGAATGGGGTAAGGGCTCATCCCCCTGCTGCAGAGCCCTTCATTGAATAAAGGGTAAACAAAACATTGCCCAGAAGGATGGCGCACAAAATGGCTCAAGCAAGGAGGTCACGCATTTGGTCAATTGGAACATCTTATAGTCAGCAGACAGAGCTAAATAAATGCACATAAAATACCTAACCAAAAGGTTCTTAATAAACCAGAAGACCAAAAAGGAAGGTTGTCTTGCAGAAACATAATCTAACACTGGGGGAAGAGCTGTTAATTGGCGGAAGTGGTGCTAAGCCAAGGTGAACCAATAGGCGCATGCTAACATTGGCCAAGGTCCTGTAACTTGAGATGGTCTAAGCTCAAGTGATAGTTTGCAGACGATTCATCCAGACTAAGTCATTTTATAAATGAGATGGGTCTCAAATCCCTGTTCCTCCAGTAATTGTAACAAACCATCCAAGTTGAGAATGTAACTATTGTGTTTTAACGCCCGGGCTGTAACCTCGCTAAGCATAATGCACGTCCCCTGGATCAACCTGGGCATATGTTTCCTGTACCCAGAGTTGGCCAGGGTATGTTTCAGGTCAGGGAGGCCTTGCATATTGACCTTTTTGTCCTCCTGACTTCCAGCCTTGTCCTTACAGTCTGTTCCCTAAATTATATCATGTAGCCATAACCATTAGACCAAATCAGTGAAACAAATTAAGATTACGTTGGACTTGGAGAACAAGAAAGTATATTAGCTGCTCCTAAAACTACTGACTCTTGTACAACCTATAGATTACTACCTTCAGTTCATATTGTTGATGTATCAGCTCTTGCTATCATATTATTGAGTCAGAGTTACAATATCCTTATTGGAACAAAATCTTTAAGAAAGTATGGCGAAAATGCAACTTAAAGAAAATTCATTGACCATTTTAGTTCAAACGTTGCCCTTTATTTACCAACTAAAGTGATAAAGTCAGTCAGCAAAAAAAACTTTTTATGGAACTAATTTATAAGGATGGCATAATCTCAATACAGTACAAACTAGTAAAGAAAAAAAAAAAAAGTTAAAAACATGCTGACACATATTAATGAGAACTGAGGAATCTCTTTATAGGTTAGATAATTAATTATTGTTCCACTGGGAATGCAGATGGTGGATAAATGTAAGTCCAGGGGAACGTCCCCTGTGCATGGATCGGGTTATCTTCCCATTTCTAAATAAAAAGGGTCCAAAGAGGGTGGTGGTACCCCTTGTCACCAAGGGTGATCTCGCCCATGAGGTAGATGAGCGCTGGGTAGCAGCTCCCTCTTTGGATTCCTCCCCTGGTACCCATGATCACCTTAGCTGAACTTGTCCATCATATTTAGGAAATTTACGTCAAGATTACCAAATCAAAGTCAACTGGTCCAAAACTGATGGCAATCAAGACCAACGATTTGAACTCACATAGTCAAAAAGGGACAAAGATCGAATTATCAGCTGGAATCACCAATGGTTTTGATTCAGCCAGCAGTGCTATTGCTGAAGCTAACCCCTCTCAAAATTGTTGGGCATGATCCCTGATGTGCAGATAATATCATTGAAAACCATCGAATCAGTTCAAAACCTCTTTCTGGCGAATCAGGAGTTGCGGCTGACATAACTCTATTGACCAAATGAATGGCCCAGCAACTGGGCATGGGCAGGTTGGGCATCCTGAACCCGTTTTCAACCAATTGGGACCGCCCCTATGAGGGGTGGCCCTGGGGAGATCCTGTTGTTCATTGGGCCAGATGCCATCACACCAACTGATGAAAAGACAGACCAGCCTTAGTTCAGGCGTTTGAGGTTGAACTGACAGTGACAGCCTGTCGCTGAGTTCTTTGATGTCGGTTCTCATAAAGATTATCTGCCGCCCTCTACAAAAATTTACTGGTTAGGTCAAACTTGAGGGAACTGATCCCTGCTTGTTTCCACATCAATTGACCACTATTTAATTAGTTGCATTGCACTGAGAAGATTGCTGGCCAATTTTCTTCATTTTCCTTCCAATAAATTTTTGCCACATAATCTATCAATTTTTACTTTATTAATATCCTTCTGGCCTTAATCCCAATGGATTTTCCCTGGTGGCCTGTCACTTCCTATACCAGGTGGGCTTTACCAGCTTTGATGATTACTATGACTCCCCATCGTCAACTGGATTCAGCAAGCCAGACTCTTCTGGAAATTCAACCCCTTATTTTGACTATCCGCCATCAATATAATGAGATCTTGTGGACTTACATCCACCATTTCCAAGAAAGGATCTGACCCTTGTCTCCCCAGTTGTATTGAACCAACCTACTGGTAACCATGTAGAAACTAACCCGTGGTACAATCCCTGCAGCGAGACCCCCAGTGTCTGGGTTTTTCTCCATTTGGTTCGTTTTGGGTTGCTATTCACAATTGCCCTACACCAAAAATCCATCATTTCCCAATCCGCACCTCCATACAATGACGTACATGCAGCAATGCCTCTGGCATTCTGGATTGCTTTTTGGGTGCTCACGCATCCTGATTGGCAAGCCGTTCTAAACTTCTGCCACTTCATGACATAATCGACTAGCCATTGTTTCCTGCCATTTACGCCCTTCTATTTGAGTTGGGCACCGCAGCGGTTACCCTTTACCAAATGAACGTGCAGTCAATAGTCTGTTTTTTGTTATTTGTTTGGTCACTTGCCAATTTTGCGGGTAGTATCCACTATACCTTAGAGAAGCTTCTCCAGGCTGGCAGAGCCTCGTGGATTACTACCTCTCCCCACCTAATATCTAAGAAAGAAATTCATGTGTTTCTTCCTGAGATATTGTGAACCAGGTTCTTGACGCCCTTGATGAGGTGCAAATGCATTTTGTGATTGCCCTTAACAATGCTGCTGCGTTATCCCATGCCCAAGAAGGGGTCGTTTTGTTAGACACGGTAGAAGAGGAAGTCCATTGGTGGGTATGAGGACTTCTGCATTCTTCTTCACAAGCGGGGGACCCCACCTTGCTGAATGCCTTCATATCAGATGCTTTTAAACCCCCTTTGTCGCGCTCAGACTGTTTATTCCAATTGCTTTCTACTATGGACAAAGCCTTCAGTTTGGCTTCTTTGATCTCTACCTTCCGCAAACAGGATCCTGCACTGGATTTCTCTAATGATATGGTTCAGACAATCTTTATATCATGGTTGGTTTTGGTTTCTGACCATCACGAGGTTTGGTCCACCTTGAAAGGGATGGTGGGTCAAATATGTCCGCTACGACCACTATTAACGCCTCCCATCACCATACTTCCCGCTATCAAGGGGAAAAATTTATGATAGGACTAGCCAACAATGATGCAGATGCAGTTTTTACCATTAAACCAGTATTAGTCTTGGCCTCAGAGCCCATCACTACCCCTGTGTAAGAGTTGAGTTATCCTGGTTCACCTATTAATGAATCAGTAAAAGTCCAGATGAAGGAAGCCTTCTTCCATGCCCTTGTTCTTTCCAACCTTACTCCAGAAAAGGCCCCAACCTTTCCCCCAACTTGCCTTCCATTTCTTCAGTTGAAACAGAAACAACTGAGTCTATTTTTTTAGTACTAGATGGAACAACTGAGTCTATTCAATAACAAAATTTCGCTTATTTCTTTACTACCTATGAAGATTAGTATCATATATCACCACATCTCTTTTGAGCCTTTGATGGATACTGGAGCAACGGGTAAAATCATGAGCATTGAGTTAGCCCAAAAATTGGAACTGGGCATGGACTAAGCCCATCAGTGATGGTGGCTTCTTCAGCCTCCCATATATCGTATATAGTCCGTTGGCCAGTACCTTTTTTGGTACACCAGTTCAGCTTCTATGATCAGCTTTCCAATATGCCAAAATTGGTGTTTTAGGTGATCTTGGGGGTTGGATGGTGGCGCTGACAACATGTTAGAATAACCTGGTGTCAAACATGTTGTCATTAGTTAATTATCAACTGGAGGGTGAATTTCCTTTAGTTGACACCCTTAAGAAAACTCAAGTCTGCAGCTCTATTACTTCCCTCGTTTCCCCTACAAGCCTTCCGTCCAATTTTTCCCAAAGAATTATTGTGCTTTTGAAGTATCTTTGATTACAAAAATGCGGATCATCTGCCTCCTCACACTAAATTTTACCTGGAATTTAGGACAATGGTGCAGTTGGTGAATATCAATTGCCTGTTGTATCCACACACAGTGGAGAAGGAGGTTGCGCTTAACACTTAATTAGATGATATGCTTAAATAGGGTGGTTATTTAAAGAGTCATTTCCAGTCGCGTCTCCCATCATCTTCACCAAAAAAGCTGATGGTTTCCTCCATCCCTGCGTGGATTACGGACACTTAAACAAAGTTATGGTTCATGACCCCTACCCTCTGCCTTTAAAGCAGACTATCAGTCAAGCAATCGCTAAATCTCGTGCGTTTTCTAAGCTGGATCTCATCAATGCCTTCAACCAGATTCAGGTGATGGAAGGGCAAGAATGGCTAACCGTGATCTGAACAAGGTGAGTCATTTTCCAATTACGCATAATGCCCTTTGGGTTGAAAAATGCGCCTGCTATGTTTTAACGAATGATTGACAGTGTACTGGGTGATCTCCAGTTTACTTGCCGGTTGCATATATTGATGACATTCTGGTTCACTCCCACAACTCCTAAACTACACGCTAAAGACTTGGGAGCAGTTGTGGCTGCTTTTCACAAGGCGGGCTTGTTTGTCAAGCCTTTCAAATGCGAGTTCTATAAAGAGTAAGTTTCTTTTTGGGAACCTAGTCCTTAAGGATGGTCTGGAAGTTTTAGATTACACTTTCAATGGGGCAGGTTGTATCTCGAAGTTACACTGGGCGGATTCTCCAAAAATGCAATGAAGTAAATAAGAAAATACAGGTTAAACTCAATTTAATAATATTTTCAAAAAGAGGAAATATTTATAAGCTTTTTCACAGTTTGTAATCTATCAGAGTGAATTAATCTCTGCATGATCAAATCTTCAATCAGTTGATCAGTATCCAATTGATCATCAACTTTGATTGATTTCAATAGATTGCTCGCTCCTTCTGATGATGTTGGGGGAATTGAGGAAGGGGATTTTTTGGAGATATGCAAATTTGGTGAAATCCTGACACTTCCCCCTCAAGAATTAATCGCGGTGGAGGATGACTTCTTAAAAACCTAGGATGAATATAATTTACCACAATACCAGTATCAGTATGAACAATCGAATATTCTAGTCCTTTTTAAAATATAAATCTATAAGGACCAGACCAATTAGTTCCCAGCTTTTCAGTCCATCCACCTGGCCAATAATGATAATGCATAACATAATCTCCAATCTGATATTCAGGTAAGACTGGTTTATGTTGATTGCTTTATAGAGTATCTCTTCAAGTGGTGGTTCCAATTGAATTCATTGCTTGAGCCTGGAGGCGGATAATCTCATCAGCCAAATTTCTCATAACTAAATCAAAATTTTCTGGGATGCTTTCTTCAAGGATAGTCTGAACACTATAAGGGACTGAAGGATCCCGCCCATATATACACTTAAATGGGGACATCTTGATAATGCGGTGATAGCTTATCTGATAAGCAAACAAGGCACTAGGCAAATGAAAATTCCACCAAGTTGTGTCAGTGGATGCCATCTTTCTTAGAATCGAGACCAGGGTCCCATTAACTCGTTCAATGGCCCCATTTATAGATGGATTATATGGGATGATAAATAGCTGAGTAGTGTATAATAATTTGGATAACTCCTGTATAAGTTGTGAGGTGAAGTTAGTTCCATTATCTGACATAAGGACCTTGGACACCCATGTTGAGAAATGATATGCTGATATAAAAATAAGGCTGTAGTCTTAGCTGAAGGGGTAGCAATTGAAATGGCCTCAACCCATTTGGTCAAATGGTCAACGACCATAATGATATACTAATGACATGCACTCCTCGAGGAAAAGGCCCTACAACATCAATGCTGACTACTTCAAACACCTTAGTTGGGGAAATGACTTGATGTTGATAAGTAGGGTTGGTAGATCCATGGGCTTTTACAGATAAGACATGAGTCAAGGGTCTTTAAATGAACTCAGTTATGTTGTTCCAATAGTATCAAGTCTTCAACCATTATGGAGTCTTCTTTAAGCCACTATGACTGACTTGTTCATAACCTTCCATTACAGCATGAAACCTGGAGTTGGGATGTAGGAAGGGCAGCCACTTAGACTAGACTTTCTTATACAAAGCTCCATATTGAATCATAGTATCCTTGGTAATTGATTTTAGATAGACTTGATCCTCTTCAGTCTCTCAATCCCATAATCCGGTCATCCAATAAGATTATACAAGCGTTCTTCTTATTATGGTTCCAAGGTCAGAATAGGTAGTCAGGATAACCCATCCACATTTTAATGCTGAGCTCCTGAGCGATGAACAATGGAAAAATCGTAATTTTGCAATCGTAAAGCCCAATGGGACAACCTCCCATCAGGATCCTTCATATTCTGCAGCCATTGTAAGGAGGAATGATCGGTAATAACAGTGAAATGGGTAACATAAAAAAGGCCAAAAATGCTTGATGGCCAAAATTACTGCCAAACATTCCCGCTCAGTAACACTATAATTTCGTTCAGCCTTAGACAAAGTTTTGCTATAGTAAGCAACAGGATGATCCTTATTTTCTTCATCACACTGAGATAAAATAGCCCCAATAGCGACATTGCTTGCATTCATATGTAGAATGAAAGGCTTATCAAACTGGGGGTGAATTAGAACAGGTGCCTTCATCAAGGCAGTATGCAGAGAATTGAAAGACTGTTCTTGAGCTGATCCCCACTCAAAAGACACTCCTTTTTGCAATAGATAGAATAAGGGTTCAGCCATATCAGCAAAGTTGGA
Organism: Massospora cicadina; assembly: GCA_022478985.1. Lineage (NCBI taxonomy): Eukaryota > Fungi > Entomophthoromycota > Entomophthoromycetes > Entomophthorales > Entomophthoraceae > Massospora > Massospora cicadina. Next base: position 49,967 of record JAKSZP010007065.1, on the reverse strand, counting down.
TATAACTTGCTGATAATACCCAACCATACCAAGAAAGACTTGTATATCTCATAAAGAAGAGGGAAAAGGCATCTGTTGGATGGCTTGAACTTTGTCCGCAAGGGGTTGAATCCCTTTATCTGAAACCTGATGTCCTAAGAAATCCATTTTTTTTGAAAGAATGAGCACTTGGAGGGTTTGAGTTTTAAAGAAGAGCCCCAAATTTGGCTGAATACTTCTTTTAAATGGTTTAAATGTTCAGTAAAGGTTTTGGAAAACACGGTAATGTCATCAAAATATACCAGAACACAAGTAAGCTTTATATCCCTGAGCATACTGTCCATGGCCCTTTGAAAAGTTGCGGGGAATTGCTTAGGCCTTGAGGCATGCGAGTTGTTTCAAACAACCCTTCACTTGATATCAGGGAACACTTGGCACAATCTTCTGGAGACAGTTCGATTTGCCAATATCCACTGGCTAAGTCCATGGCCGAAAAATAGGTGGATCCATCCAACAATCTAAGAGAATTATCAATTCTAGGTAAGGGATAACAGTCCCGTCGGGTAATAGCATTCAATCAATGATAATCCATCATGACTCGATGAGAACCATTTTCTTCTTAACCAACAATAATGGGGATGCCCAGGGACTATTGGAGGGTTTCAATAATCCATCCTCCAGCAATTGATTCAACTCTTTAATAACCTGGGCTTCTTCTACTTTGGTTTTACATTAGGGCTTTGCACAGATAGGAAGGTGATCACCCGTTTCAACAGTGTGCACTACACCTTTCATCTTCCCAAAATTGTAAGTATGCCTAGCAAAAATGTCAGAATATTTGTCCAGTAATTGAAGCACTTGTTTCTCCTGTTCCTTAGAGAGATGTTTCCCGATAGCAGGTCCCACAGTAAGGATTTCCTGATCACTCTCCAATCCAAAGTCTTGTAAGCTCCCATAAGGGTTTAACATCATAGATACAAGATAAGGGTAACAGCTTGACATAAGCAATTGGATGCTCTCAATCTACTGGTTTTGGCATATCAGTAAGGTTCGCTAGTAAGACAGATAATGATCCTGAATAAGCATAATTCAATACTCCAGGACAAGGCAAGAGCTCTTTAACAGAAGGATTGACAGTGCTTGAACTTGTAACAAATGTCCCTTGGGAATAGAAAAATGCAAAGAAGTATTAATGATCACTTGTGATTTTGGTGGAATAACTAATTTCTCAGGAGAAAAATAGGCATTCCCTCTTCAATATCAGCCATGGTAGGAGGTAATTTTACATGAGGATCTTCAACCTGATACTAAAGTGAATAAGACCTTTTAGTTCCTTCTAGCAGACATAACCAACGTTGAGTGGAAGCATGATAAGATAAAAGTAAGGGAACTTGATACCCCAAGAGAGACAACAACGAGTCAGGGTAGTTGATATTTTCCATCAAATTCTCGTAAAAATTGAGTTCCCAAGATTAGGTCATAACTCAAATTATTGAGCACAATTGCTGGAATGGTAAAGGTTAATTTCCCAATTTTTAGAGGAAGGGATGAAAAAGCTCCAATAGATTAAGTACTCTGAGGGCAGGCGGTGCCATATTCTTCATAATGAGAGGTATTGGGGGTTAATTTGATCCGTTTGACCAATTTGGAGGAGACGACATTCATTGGGGATCCAGTATCTATGATAGCCTAAGCATTGATTTGATTTACTCAGAAATTAATTCGGGTAATGGTGCTTCCAAACTGAGAGGATCTTGCCAATAAGGAGGGCAAGGAATAAGAAGAATGGTCATCTTTATTACACTCGATTGAACTTTGCTGATCTTGCTGCGCACTCACATCATTATCAAGGTGAAGAATCTTATTATTCTTATCTCTTTTCTTTTTTTCATATGCTTCCTTTTTAAAACAACGATCCTCAGTATGAAAGTAGCGATGACAGTAATTACACTGGATCATTCTAGTGTTCTCAGGCATGGTAAAGACTTTGGGCTGATTAGGTCTAGGAGACTCATAAACTTGGGGTTTTTCAGAGAATTGAGGGGGCAACTCCAATAAGGCCTCCTAAATATCTAAAATACTTCAGAAATTCTTTTTGACACTGATCAGATAAACTTGCATTTGCGTCCTAGTATTAAAGAACTGACAGAAGTGCGGTTATTGCATCGTCCAAGTTTAACTGACCACAAGCTACAAGAGTTTGAGCTTCCCAATAGAACTGATGAGAAAAGTCCTTAATAGATTCATTTTGGTGGAGCTGTATACCCATAAAGGCCGGTTTTTGCAAAGATAGGGTCTGCTCACTTCTAAATTCTTTGATCAATGCTTCTTTGACTTGAGCCCAAGTAGAGCAAGTCATTAAGTGGGGAACAATAATATCTTGAGCCAATTGAGTAAGGCAATTAGGCAAGTAAGTCATCTTTTGGTGATCTGTGGCTTCACTTAATGCCTTTTACATACAGATATAGAAAAGCGATAATGCTGCCTTCCCCTAGGGAGTATTTGTCCTTGAATACTGGCTTGAAACTCATGGGAACATTGGTAGTCAAAACATGCACTACAGGTTGCTCAGATTATGTAGACACATAAGAGGCAGAATCTAAAGCTTGAGAAGAAAATTGATGGTAAGGACCAACAGCTTCCATCCAAATTTTGTTAATCCATCAATTCAGGCCTACATGCCCTACTTTCCCATCTAATCGGCGAGATAGCTCAAAAATCTGTTCTTGTTGTGCATTGTACTTGAGTTCCAGAGTCTCGATTTTCGCTTGGAGCCGTTCCCCTAATGATTCACAAGCATGTAATAAGATATCAGTGTCCTTGGCCCACTTTCCCAAATTGATCAATTCATCAGACAAAAACTGAAGAGTCAAAAGGGGGTCAATTGGTACCCCATCAGGGGTTAGGTTGCATTCTTTGGCCACCTTAGAGAAATGGTGACGTAAGTGGGTCATCATGTTCATGAGAGAGTTAATTTGCTGATAAGATCCTGAATGAACATCAGTACCTGGAGGTCCACGAGGTCCATCTGCACCTGGGGGCCCATGGGGCCCATCAGCTCCCAGGAGGTCCACGAGGTCTTTCTACCCCAGGAGAACCCATATTTCCAGAGATTTTCTCTACTTTATTGACCCAGAACTGAATTCCTGAGTACAATTGTTCCAATTGAAAAAGACAGGTTCTAATTTCTTCCTCCATTAATTGACTATGCTCAGAGAGTTGGGAAACACTTTCTCTACATTCCTTCCAGATCTCTTGAACCTTTTTTGGAAACTGTACATCAATAAAATTTGATATCCCATGATCAAACTGAATGAGCTGCTGTTGTACTTCGTTGAGGAAAGTTCGATTATTAATAATAGCATCATGATTATCTCAGCTAAACTTGGAGGCCAACTTGAAAAACTCAGAAATAGAATTATTTAAGGATTGAAGTCCTTCTAGTAAATTGAGCATCCCTTGATGGTGCATTCCAACTACAGGTAGCAAGTGGTATAATGTAGGATGTACAAGTTGGTGTAGATATTGTTTGGAGCCAATCCCTGGCATTTGAGAGGTTTGCAGCACTTCTCACAATATAGAAGGTACTGCATTCGATTGAGATCAGGTAGAACATATTTCAGGGATTAGAGCCCCTTCAAGTAATTGATTGATAATATTTTGCAAGGCCTCAGGTGGCATTTAAAAGTCTGAGGCAAAACTTAAGTTAGGATTATAGAATTCCAAGTTGGCCCAAAATTCCAACGTGGAGGGTAATCTTGGGATTTGGGCTCCAATTAAAGGGACCCATTGTAAAATACTGCCTTGCTATTGATCTTGAGCCTCGTTAGGCGAAAATTGAGAATCCATGGTGATAGACGTGGTCACTGGTGCTTAACTCAGAGAGCCCCTGTAGTGAGCATCAGTCTGAAAGTTTTAAATTACACTTCCAATGGGGCAGGTTGTATCTCGAAGTTACACTAGGCAGATTCTCCAAAAATGCAATGAAGTAAATAAGAAAATACAGGTTAAACTCGACCTAATTTTTATTTTCAAAAAGAGGAAATATTTATAGGCTTTTTTACAGTTTGTAATCTATCAGAGTGAATTAATCTCTGCACAATCAAATCTTCAATCAGTTGATTGGGATCCAATTGATCATTAACTTTGATAGATTGCGATAGATTGCTTGCTCCTTCCAATGATGTTGGGGGAATTGAGGAAGGGGATTTTTGGAGATATGCGAATTTGGTGAAATCCTAACAGATGGCTACGTGATTCCTCCCAATAAGTTGGACGCTACCCATGAATATCCAACTCTGACAACTCAGAAACAATTACAGAGCTCCTTGGAAACCATTTTTTTCTAAAGAAATTTTCCCTAGCCCTTTCCCAGTTAGCTGCCCCACTCCACCCCCTCACAGGTAAGAATGTGCCATTTCATTAGACGCCCAAATGCCAGCAGGCATTTGAGTTTATTGAAGAGTTTTTTTATCCCCACCCATCCTGAAACACGCATATTCTGCTAAGCCATATATTATTGTGTGTGATGCCTCATCAATGGCAATAGGGTCAGTTCTGCTCCAGAAGCACGATGGCTTGGAGCATCCAGTCGCCTATTTTTCCCAAAAATTTTCCTCTATGGAGCAATCATGGGCCTATTACTTTAAGGAGTTGGCAGCCATAGCATGGGCGTTTACTCATCAAATGTATCTATTCCAGGGTGCCCTGCATGAGTTAACTGTGCGTACAGATCACCAAGCTCTTTTGTACTTCCACAAACCCCAGAATTAGTGCATCAGCAAGCTCGCACCTATTGGGACTTATGCAGTTTCAATTTCAAATTTGAATTCATAAATGGTGCGCTTAACATACTTCCCAATATTCTTTTCCACAACCTGGCTCACTGTCCCTCAGACCCAGATGAAGTGGACCTTGTTACCATGATCCCCACAGCTCAAATCTTATCAATTGTTCCCCCCATTGTTTCTTCAGTCGCCCTTGCTCCCAACGCCTCTCTAGTTGCACAGGTCTTATCAGCCCAAATGACCTGCCCTAAAGGAGTGGAGTTATTTGAGCAATTGTCCCTCCAAAATCAAAAAAACTCCCTATATTCCTTGGTGGAGGGCCTCATTTATTTTAGGTCGCAAATTTGAGTTCCCCCTCTCTTCAGAGACAAGCTATACTGCGCGCATCACAACCCTCCCATGATTGGCCATCTGGGAAATAAGAAATGCATCAATTTGTTCACGCGGACTTACAATTGAGCGGATTAAACTAAGTAAGTTCTGGCCTGGATCACTAATTGCATTACTTGCGCTCAGGCTAAGTCAGATCGCTCAGGAAGAAATGGCCTCCTACACCCCTTGCAACAGGCGGAGGGTCCATGGACATTGGTGTCTGTGATTTTATTGTCAAACTCCCTATTTCTAATGTGTTCACGGCGGTGATAGTGGTGGTTGATCATATCACTAAGCTTTCCCTTTTTATCCCCCGTGCTTCCATGATTATGTCAGAAGAAACCGCTCATCTTTTGTGCGCCATGTGTTTTCAATGTTTGGTCTCCTGCAGGAGATCATCAGTGACCGTGGCTCACAGTTCACAGTGCAGTTATGGAGTGAACTTCTATCTATTTTAAAAATCTTCCCCTGTTGCTCCATGGCGTATCATCCTTAGTCCAATGGACAAACTGAGTGAGTTAACCAAGACTTAGAATTGTACATGCGTTGCTATGCGCAGCTTCACAGGACACCTGAGCTAACAACCTTCTCCTCGCTCAATTCGCCTATAACAATGTGATTCATGCTTCCATGGGGTTTTCTCCCTTATGAGGCGACGCTTGGATATAATCCCTCCTTTTCTGTGGACCTTGCTTGTGCCCCAAGGTCCAGGCCGCCACGGATTATGCTGAACATATTAGGTCCATTCAATCCTTAGTGAAGGAGCACCTCACTAAATATATCAATGACTACAAGAGGTTTGCGGATCATAAGTGACTTCCTGGTCAAGACATAATATGGACTCCTATGTTATGCTCAATACGCGCCACTAGAGAATTCAGTTACCCTCCTAAAAGTTCGCAAGTAAGCGTTTGGGCCCCCACCGGTGGAGGAAGACTTAGGCAATTGTGCGTTCTGGTTAGGACTACCGGCCCATTGGAAACAGCACCCTTTATTCCACGTTTCATAATTGTCCCCATTTAAGGGGACTGTTCCCACTGACCCTGAGCTGATTGTAATCGAGAATGCAGAGGAGGCAAAATGTGGAAAATATCTTAGCATCCCGCAAGTCATGAAGATCCATTCAGTACCTCGTGGCCTGGAAAGGATATCTGGCCTACAAGAGCAGTTAGGTTAAGGCCTGCAATTGCACTTTCTACATGTAACTGGTTGGGGCGTTACATTAGTCCCACCTCAGCGCTCCCCATCCCCAAGAAAAAGTTGCAACCTTAATGGTGATCAAATTTCCCAAAGTGCACAAAAATGTGGCCATCATGCAGTTTCCCGTTGGTGGCGCCCTTCCTTTGGAAAAAGGAAAGGGTAATGTAAGTCCAAGGGAACGTCCCCTGTCATGGATTGAGCGATATTCCCATTTCCAAATAAAAAGGGTGCAAGGAGGGCGGTGGTACCCCTTGTCACCCAGGGTGATCTTGCCCATGTGGTAAGCAAGCGCTGGGTAATGGCTCTCCCTCTTCGGATTTCTCCCCTGGTACCCTCTCTCACCAGAGCCAAACTTGTCTTTCAGAATAAGGAAATCTGCGCTGAGATCACTAAATCAAAGCAAATTTGGCCAAAAACTGATGGCAATCAAGCCCAATGATCAGAACCCACATAGTCAAAAAGGTACAAAGATTGAATTATCATCTAGAATTGATGATGGTTTTGATTCAACAGCAGAGCGATTGCTAAAGCTAACCCCTTCTTTGAAATTGTTGGGCATTATCCCTGACGCGCAGATAGTATCATCAGAAACCATTGATGTCAGTTCAAACCCTCTATCTGCAAATTGGGAGTTGCGGCTGAAATAACTCTCTTGACTGAACAATTTTCCCAGCAACTGCGCACTGGCAGGTTGGGCATCCTGAACCCGTTTTCAACCAATTGGGACCGCCCCTACATGGAGTGGCCCTGGGGAAATCCTGTTGCTCATAGGGCCAGATACCATTATGAAATATGACAAAAACGCAGTTAAGCCTCAGTTCAGGCGTTTGATATAAAACTGACAGCAACTCGGCCTGCCGCTGAGTTCTTTGATGTCAGTTCCCATTGAGATTATCTGCCCCCTCCCCAAAAAAAATCGCCAATTAGGTCAAACTTACAGGGACTCAATTCCTGCTTGTTCCCACATCAATTAACCACTATTTAATAAGTTCCATTACACTGAGAAAATTGCTGATAAATTTTCTTCATTTTCATTTTTAAAAATTTGCTGCAAAATCTATCAATTTTTACTTTATTGATATCCTTTTGCCCATAGTCCCTATGGCTTTTCCCTGGTGGCCTATCATTCCCTTTACTAGATGGGCTTTACCAGTTTTGATGATTACTATGACTCCCACTATCGTCAACTGGATTCAGCGATCAAGAAACTTCTGGAAATTCAACTCCATTATTTTGACTATTCGCCATCAATATACTGGAGTATGATGGCCTTAAATCCATTATTTCCAAGCAAGGATCCGCCCCCTCGTCTCCCCAGTTGTATTAAACCAACTACTGGCAGCCCTTCAGAAACTATCCCAGTAGTACAATCCTCTGCAGCAAGACCCCCAGTGTCTGGGTTTGTCTCCATTTGGTTCATTTTTGGGTTGCTATTCACCATTACCTAAACCAACAATTTATTGCTTCCCAATTCACGGCTCCATACAACGGTGTATGTGCGGCAATGCCTCCGGCATTCTGGCTTGCATTTTGGGTGCTGGAGCATCCCAACTGGCAGGCCTGTCTAAACTTCTTCTGCCGCTTTATGACAATAACACAGGGTTCTAACCTAGGAAATTCCTGACCTATTGTATGAAGAAATTTAAAGAATAATGGAGAAAGTCCAAGAGTGATCCCTGAGTAGCAACCAGGGACCTGATCCCAGGTTTTAAATGAGATTCAAGTGTTGGTGGCCAATCTTGATTATTTAAGGTATGCCAACAGGGGACGTACAGTACCAAAACTCAAAAACAAAACAAAACAAAACAAAACAAAACAAAATAAACCAATCAAAAGAATGAATGGGAAGAAAAAACAAAAACAACAAACCAGGCAAGGAGCGGAAACTTTCTAAACCACCATGGCTGAGGGTGAGGGGGGTTGGGCGGATTGTATGTAGATGAGTTTGTCACTACTATGTCATTTTGATTGGAGAGAAGGAATAAAGCAGAGATCCAGGGCGTTGGGGCATCAGCGTAGTATGGATAGATGGTAGTGTAGTATGAGATCTCCACCTCCTCATCAAGATAAGCGTGGTAGACCGCTTCAACAAATTTCACTATGTGAAGTTCAACTTGAATCCGGGCTTTGGGGAGTTGGGCAAAATTGGAGATACTCTATGTGTTATTTTAGCAGTTGGTTAAAATCTGCTAGTTTAGTAATTGCAAGACAGCGGCTTTGGCATTGTCAATAGTTTTGAGATATCGCTGCAGGGAGATTTGGAGAAATTGGGAAGGAAGTAGAGTGTGGGCAGCCCTAGTTGGTTTTAATCCACTGATTTGGCCAATGCTTTGTGTAGGTTTGAGTATTGGGAGAGGCCACCCCAGATAAGGCGAGATGGTGTTCACTTTGGTAGGGGGCGGCATTGGGTTTAGGAGTGAAACGATTGGGGGTGGGGTTTTGTCAAAATCAGAAAGGAAAAAATTCAGCCTGACTATAATTGAACTGGCCAAGAGCTTGACCAGTTTGCTCACTCATGAAAACAATACCTGATTTGTCAATATCAGCTAATGTATCCCATGTATTCTGGTTCACAAGAATAGTGGCGTTAGAATTTAGGTAAGTGGTAGTGGGCAAATGGGTTGCTTGGGAGAGAATAGTGGCCCAAGACTGGATCTGATTGGTAGGAGTATAATTGGGTGGGTTAATGTGGGTGGTTGATTTGGTGGGAGCTGATTTCCCAATCTGGCCCATTAAACAAGAATGTTGAGTAGGAGGGGGCAGCAAAATGCCCCATTTGGAACCCAAATTAATGTGGCTCCAAAGCTGCATCAGAGGAACAGGCTTTGGGACAGGATTTTTTGGAATGGTTGAGTCCAAAACAGAGGGGCCAAATTCGGCAACCATTATCCACCCAAGCTCAAAAAAATGCTCAGGCGCTGCTGCAATATGAGCATGGGGTGGTTTGGTGGGCTATGGCAGGGTGGTGTGGTATAACAGTGGCAGTTGTGCGAGGGGATGCAAGGCGCTCCACACTGGAGGGAACAGCAAAGACGAGGTTAGGCTTATAGCTATATGTCATAAACCCCATTATCAGCTGATCATACAAAATTTGGGGTGGGAGATGGGAAGGGAGGGATGCAAAGGACACCACCATTGTGGTGCCTGTAGGCAGGCGAGTTCAGGTAGTAGGGATGGGAGTATTTTTAAAAATAATGGGAGTAGAAGCTGCTGCTGCAGCGGCCTCCTCTATCTAGAACTCAATATTGAAGTAGCCCTTAAAAGAAAAGAAAATGATAAAGCCAGCTGATGCAAATGAAGTGGTGGCCAATTCAATAAAGACTTGTCAGCATATGGGACTAAATGCCTGTAGTCAAGTCGGAGGCAAATTTGGATTGTGGATCAAGGGAGGGCGAGAGGATGGGGGCGAGAAGGATGGGCGCGCGCCAGGTGGAGTGCTAAATCCTGTGGGGGTACAAAACAGATGGACTAAGATGGAAGGCTATCCAACCCCGTGCAAACCCATTTGCCCACAGGGCAGAAAATGCTAGGTGGTGGAGAACCGCTACCCCACATTGGAGCAGCAGGTGGCTGATTCGCAGACATATTATAAAAGGGCGTGGATAGATGGCAATGGCAAATTAAAGCTTTCATAATTAATTTGCTTGAAAGTGAACTTGAGCGGAAAGAGAAGCTTCATTATTGGCCAATCTTATAAAAGATCTGTTTGGTTGGCAAAACAAATTTGTTATGGTCACTCATCTAATCCCAATATGTTTGTATTTATTTGGGGAAGGTCGACCAGGGGACAAGCACTATCAATATAGTGAAAAAAAACTAATGAAATTTGACAAATAAAGACACCCCAGAGGGTTCAAGGCCCCTCTTGTTGACTCCAGGATAATTAAGATTAGGACGGTAGGCAAGGGGAGTTATGCTGGATAATTTTGGATGCAGCATGTGTGAAGGAAAGGATCAACTTTTAGGAACCATATGGGGAACCATGTGTTGATTGTCCTTCTGTTATGGGGGTCATATGTCCAAACAGCCATGCTTGGAAATGTTCCAATATATGGCTGTGGAAGCGATGAATGGATTCTTAGACTGTTGGCACTGCTCCTGTGAACAATTCCAGTACCATTATATGTATCTTCCATAGTGCTATTGCTACTATTAGAGCTCTGAGAGATGGATGGATAGGAGAATCCATGTTTATAGCAAACATGTTCCTTGCTAGGATGAATGCATGTCCGTTTTCTTTGCGGAAAAGGCGCATGGCCTCTTTCCATACTGCCACAGATATTGGACATTGTTCTAAATGGTGGGCTAGTCTTCCATACTGACCACATATTGCACATGAGGTGTATTTGGTGTTTGACCGTTCAGCTGTTCAGTATACTCTCCTCATGCACCTCCATACATGTGCTCTTATCCTGGGTTGAAGTAGAGTGTGATGTGTGTATCTCCATACTCTTCTTTGGGTCTCCAGGTTGTAGGGTATGCTCATATGGTCCAGGTAATCTATCCTGGCTATGGTATTTGGGCTTTTGCTTATTATATTGTCTGTGACTATTTGATCATTGATCTCCTGTCTGTGAGTTAGCCTTGGGCGTCCTCAGTGACTGGTTTGGTCATTTATATGAATCCGCCATGTCGCTCTTCTCATGGCTAGGAGTATTCGTTTGAAATGTGCAAAAGTGCCATGTGGTCCTGCAGCTATAGGATGGGATGCCAGATACTTAATTAATGTGTTCAGGTGATCTGAATTTCTTAATTGTAGTGCATGTGTGAAGTTATATCTTGCTGTTCTGGACCAGTGTGTATCTGGAAGATCTGGGCTAGTCACCTGATCTATCCAGGATCCCAGTATATGGGTTTCTTGCTCTACGTAATTAGTAAGCCCCATGCCTCCATTCCTTTTTAGGTCCAAATAGGGTTTCAAGGCTTACAGGGGGGTTGTGGTTGGCCCTTAGTCATCCGTGTAATAGGGCATGGACTGTGTTGAAGAAAGATGGTGAGAAAGTGATTGCATGGGCCATGAACCAAATGATTAATAGAATCATAGAGTTGGCTACCGTGACCCTTCCTGTTAGATCTGTTTTGGTGTCCATGTAAGGAGACTGTAATGCACTGGCTCCTTCCGATGAGTCACAAATGAGTTAGGCAACAGAATCCATGTTACAGACCATAGGGCTGACAGGGCTCCTGATACTACTCTCCTTGTGCGCGCGCTACAAGATTGGACAAGCACCCCCTGGAAGACAGTTGCAAATATACTTAACCCCAGCAACATGCCTTGACTCCAAGACAAGGTATAAAGGGAGGCAATAGCTCTCCCAAGCTCACTCTCAAAGTCCAATTCTTGTTGATTCAAGCCAAACATGGCTGCAGTTAGGCAATATTTTAAAATAAACTCAAAGTATAAATATATGAATTTTAAGTTCTTTTATTTAATATTGGGCCAGGTTGATATAAACAGAACTGAGAAGCCTCCAGCTCCCAGTTCCTTCCCTATATCACATGCTAAAAGCTAGTATAAAATATAACACAAGCTTATGGTGCTAATCTGACTGATGCTTGGTGTAAACCTTACAGCAGGATCGCGGAATCCTCACTCAATGGTTCTGTGCCAGTTCTGATCCTCAACAGTTCCGCGCCAGTTCCATTTCGAATCCCAAATGAACCGCGAAACTTCCAAGCACCTGTTCCATTCCATTCTTGATTCGAATCCAAATCAAATCTTGAAACTACCCATGTTACTCGATTCCCATTTTTCCTCAACTTGGACGCCCATCTTGCTCCTTGGCCTCCTTCAAGCTCCTGCCCCTTAGGCGTCCTTGCCAGGACCAACGCCCCCTCCTCCTCCATACATCCAGACACAGCCTGCCCTGTCTTACCAAAGATCAGGGCAATGTGATGCTGAGGATAGACCTCAACTGTCACAGAGACAATGCGTTTTGTTATTTTGTCCAATAATTGATTTTCCATCATGGAGTTAGCGTAACCTCCTCTTCCAACCATACTCCCAAGTGACGAACAGGGCCAGCTGTTGGTATGGTAATGAATGGAAGTTTCAGTGAGGTTGTTGCTAATTTTTGCCTCCTATGTCAGGTCAGGAGTCTTGATGTACTAGCTTGTTGGCCCTGTGTAGATGGCATCCACTGGGTCTGATATTTCCCCAGGAGTATAATTTCCGTTTTCTCAATGTTAAGTGATGTATTACTTATGGATGAATAGTCTTGTATTATCTTCTCAATTCTGAAAGCGTCCTGATTGTTGGATATGCCCACCACACAATCATCAGCGAAGGCCATCATTTTAACTGGTGGTTGGACCTTGATGTTGATTCTTTTGAGCAGTATGTTTGTATTTCGGATTAGGGGGTCTAGTCTAAAGTTGTAGCGTTGAGGGCTTAAGGGGTCTCCTTGTTTTAGTCCTCTCTGTGGGATAACTGGGTTGGTTAAGAAGCCTGCTCCACACACAGCCATGGTAGCAGATTCTGTAAACGTTACCCAGTTTGTGAATCTATTTAGGAGCTTGAATTTTTGAAGGCAGGTCCTAAGATAGGTCCAGTTCACCCTACTGTATGCCTTTTGTTGGTCTAAAAAGACAAGTGCTCCAGAGGTTTTGGACTGGAAGACATTTGCAACTGTGTGGATGTTATCCCATATGGATCTTCTTGGGACAAATCCATATTGTGATGGGGATATCGCATCAGTTGCAATTTCTCTTAGTCGTTTAGCCATAATTTTTATGAAAGTTTTTGTATCTGTGTTGGTTAGGGAAATTGGGCACCAGTTGGATAGGTCTAATCTGTCTCCTTTTCTTGAATAAAGTGACCGTGTAGGCTTCTTTGCCTCCAGGTAGGAGGCATGTTTCCATAATACACTTGTTCATTGAAGCTAGAAGAATGTTAGAGATGTTAGTAAAATATTTTATATAAAATTCATAGGTAATCCCATCAAGTCCAGGGCATTTCCCTCTTGGTGCACTGCATACTACTTCCCATAATTCCTCGCGCAATATTAGGTTAATTAAATTGCTGTTTTGAACTGCGGTGTCAATGTGTGCACTTCTAAGGAATTTTTTGATTTTTTTCTGGTTTGACCAGCTCAGATTTATACAATTTTGTATAAAACCTGTGCACTTGGTTGTGACTTCTTTAGGTGTTTCTAATATGGATTTGTCCAGTCAATGGACCTGTGTACAAGCTATCATATTTTTCCTGGTGTGGAATTGGCGGAAAAAGTAGCTTGAGAAAGTTTCTCCATCTCTTATGTTTTTGCCTTTATATTGGACTCCAACTCAGGTGTTGGTGTTTGTGGATCAGGGTGTTTAGCTGAGCAGAAACCTCCGCCCATTTGTGACCCCATCCATGGCTGTATCCTGTTCTTGGTACATTGTTTTCTAGATGGTCAATTTCAGTCAATGTGTGTTTAATAATGGCTGAAACTGCCCTGTGTCTTCTAGACGATGTATGTTTAATTTGTTGGGTTGTTGATTTTTTGAAGTTTTCCCAGGTGGTTAGTGGGTCCAAGCAAAAGGGTGTTTGAAAATCCTGGGTTGAGGATATTTCCTCCATCCAGGATTGAAATTCTGAGTCAGCTAAACTTTCTGGGCATATTCTGCACCATCTGGGTGCTTGGGTACTTGGTTCCACCGGTTTGTAAGACACTGAAACAAGCCAATGGTCAGAGAATTTGATTTTTGCAGTTTTAAATTTTTGAATTTGGTGATGGAAAATTATTGGTGCAAGTATTAGGTTTATCCTTGACATAGAGACAAGTGTACCATTGTGTACATGTGGGCACGTCATGTTTTGTATTATGGATTGCCTTTTTGGCAGTGGATCATATAGTCCCAGGGTGGCTTTTAGTACTCAGTTTTCCACTTGCCCTTGTGGTATTTCCATTGTGTATGGCCATCGTTCCATCTCTGGGTTAATCCAGCAGTTCATGTCTCTCATTATGAAAGTATTTGCTGGTAGATTTAGTTGTGTTAGGGCTGTTATAAATTCTCTTTGGTCATGTGCACCATTTGGGGCATACACACTGGCTATTGTGTGCACTTCAGTGTGCCATGAGAAGGTTATGGCGAGTATGCGGCCATTCAGGAACAAATTTTTGTTAATAAATTTAAAGTTTTGGTTCACGCATACTATCACCCCACAGTGGAGTGACCAAAACGATATTGTTGGGAGGAGCATTTTTCCCATGCCTCCTCCTCTCTCTGTGGACAGTGGGTTTCCTTCACCGCCAGGATATCCACAGGTGAGTTTCATAGGAGACTCAACTTCTTGGCCTGGGACATTAAGGCCTTGAGTCCCGCTATGTTCAGCATCCCTATCTCTACTGAGACGCCCGATGCACCTCAAGAGCGGTTAGCAGGACCTCCTGGCCCTAATCCCTCGCTCACATTGCTCTCCACTGCACCTCTGCTGCAGAGAGCATAACCATGAGTAGGAGTTGGGGTGTATTCTGCCCCTTTCATCACTACAGTTTTGCTCCTCTCTAGGCTTTGCTTGGTTTCAATATGTTATTGTGGTGCACTTGTGGATTTTTATTGGCCACATTATTTTCTTGTGAATTCCATTGTTAATTTTCTCTACCAATTGGGTTAAATTCCACAATTTCTGGGGGTGCACTGAACCCCAATTCTTCTGCATTCATTTTGAATTGGGTTCCACCAAATTCAAACTGGTCAGAATGGGTGTATGGTTTTCTACGGGATCTGATTAGTTCATGGACTCAAATTTCTCCATGTCTTCCTGGATCTGCTCCAGAAATATGGTTGATTCCACTGAGGCCTTTGCCTTGGCCGGTGGCCAACTTGCGAGATTGTTTGGCCATTTTTCATTCTTTCAGGGAAACAGGGTCAAAAATTATATATTGCCCATGTTCTCCCCACTTGAAGGCTTGTGTGGTATCTGTGATTTTTGGCGTATTCTGAGTCATCTTCACTCATTTCCTCCTCACAGAATTCCATTTCTCTCAGGCCTTCTTTTATGGGGCAAGCATGAATCTTGTGCCTAAAGGCCTGGAAGTGGTTGCAAATGGGGGGGGGTGCGCTTTCCACTGTTGCGTGGAACAGCTGGGATTTTTCCCCATCAAATGTGAAGGATGCAATGTGGGGGAATTTTGTAATATCCTCTACTACATACTGGTTTGGTGAAATTATTGCTATTGCCTTCCCTGTGCTAAGGGTCAGCATCATCTGGAACCATTGCATTTTGAATTGTTTAATTTCTCCATAGGCTTCCAAGCCTTCTTGGAGATGTCTTTCGACTACTGTGCGCGCCAATGTGGTCAGAAGATAGTCAAAAATTATGAAAATGTCTTTGGATTCAGTCCAACAGGTGCGTTTGGTTGGGACCAATTGCTGTCCATCAGGAAGGTAGAGTACTACTCTGACCTTCACTGCTTTGTTCGCTTCTTCTGCGGTTTCAAACCCAAGATCTACCCAACCTCTGAAGATAGTATGAGTTGTTAAGTACACCGCGTGTGGGAAAAATTTTTGTTGGGCTTCGCTGAACTTTTCCCACATTGTCAGTGTTTCTATGCCCAGGAAAACTCATATCCCATGTTCCACTGATAAAAGTGGTTGCGACTGGGATACTTTCTAGATATCTACAGTATTTTACTAAAAATTGATAGAACCCACAGGAGGCGCAACCTCAGGTTTTTTGTTTTTGCTGAGATTTTCGTTTGTACCTGTGCACTTGATACCTTTGGGTGGTGCAGGTCTGGGTCCGCTGTCCTTTACCGCGTTTGCCCAGCTCTTTACCTTATTATTCATACTTATCTCATCTGGCGTTGATTATCAAATTACGCTGTTTAAATAGAATCATATTACTAAAAGTGATAGTAATTAGAGGAAAAGTCTAATTTAAATATTTTAAAACAGTAAATTTCTTAATTTAGGTCTACATTTAAATTAGGATTAAAGAAAACCTTGACAAAAACATCCATGTATTGTTGGATTGCAAGCAACCTGTTGAATTACTGGAGCATTAACAGGAAGAAGTTACTAAGTTGTTTAAAAAGTTTTGTATGTGTTTAGTTTAGTTTATTGCGGGGAAAGCCGACCATGGGATGGACACTTCCAAATATGACTCAGACGAGACAAAACTTAGTACCAGGGGAGGCACCTCAGAGAAGCGATGCTATCTCTTGTTGCCAGCGGGAACGCCACTTATGGGAAGGGGAGGGAACGTGTGTAGGGGACGTAGCCACTATTGAGCACGTGTGGAGGAAGGGGTCTGATTTGATGAACCAGACTGGGAACCAGGAGGAGACCATCTGTCAGCGACGCGGTGGGAGATATCCAAACATCCACGCTTGAAAGTGATCCACCAAATGAGACCGGAATCTGTGGACAGCTTCAGGGAGGGTGGGGATGGATCCAGCGATGGCATCCAAGACAATCGTGTGGATAGTCCACATGTCGATTGCAACTACCAGAGCACGGAGGGAGGGTGGGAGGGGGAGGCCATTGATGAAGCAAACATATCTCTTGACAGACTGAAGGGATGTGTTTGATCCTGGCCTAGCAGACGTTGGACTTCGCGCCATATTACTTTAGAGGTGGGGCACTTCTCCAGGTGGTGAAACAGCGTTCCATACTGGCCACACACGACACAGGATGAGTGTAAAGCATTAGAGCGCTCAGCTGTACGATACACCCGCCTCAGGCTGCGCCACACATGGGAGCGGACTTGAGGCTGCAACAGAGGATGGTGTGCGTACTTCCAGATAGTCTTTTGGGTCTCAGTGGAATAAGGGATGTCCATCATGTCCAGGTAGTCCACCCTGGATAGGACTTGGGGTCGAATGGGGATCACGCCATCATGGATGGGTAGCCCCTGTACCTCTTGTGTGAACTGAGGAGAGAGGCGGCCTCTTTGGGTTGTATGTCCACTAATACGAATTCTCCACTCTGCGCTTCGCATGGAGAGTAGGATTCGTTTGTAGTGGGTTTTGGTCCCGTGAGGACCTGTGGCTGATGTGTGTGATGTGTGTGGTATTTCATCAGGGAGTGGGGGTTTGATGGATTGTTGAGGCCCAAGGCTTGGGAGAAGTTGGAGCGGGCCACGCGGGACCAGTGTTGGGATGGGAGTGTAGGAGCAGTGACAGCCGCAATCCAGGTGCCCAGGATCTTGGCGGCATGGGCTTTAAAGTCAAGTAGGCCCATGCCACCATGATGATGAGGGCCAAACATGACCTCTAGCCGTACTGGTGGAGGGCGGCCTGACCAAAGCCAACCTTGTAGCAAAGCATACAGGGATTTGAAGAAGCTTGGGGAGAAGGGGATGGCATGGGCTCCAAACCAGACTTTGGATAGGAGCAAAGAGTTGGCAAGAACAACCCTGCCAGTGAGGGTATTAGGGTGGGCTCTGAGAGAGGCGATTCGCTTCTTCACGTTGTTCAGTATATGGCACTCCATTACTGCTGACGCGTATCCACCTGCCTCCAACCACACGCCCAGATGGCGTACCAGTCCTATGGTAGGTCGTGGCACAAAGGGGAGCACTAGTGGAGCGGTGTGTTTTGAGTTAGTAAGGCGTGGACGTGGGCGAGCAGATGGGCCGGGTTGGGAACTACTTGCTGGGGCCCAGCAGTTCTGAAACTGACCAAGGAGGATGATTTCAGTTTTGGAGGCGTTCAGTGCCACGTTGCTTAACCGGGAATATTCCTGGATGAGGGCTTCAAGCGCGCATGCATCTTTGTTATTAGACACCCCCACCACGCAACCTTCTGCAAATGCCATCATCTTGACTGGGGTTTGGCCTGGCACATGGACCCCAGTGAGTTGGGCATTCACATTTCGCAGTAGTCGGTCAAGGCTGAAGTTGTATAAGAGTGGGCTCAGGGGGTCCCCTTGTCGCAGGCCCCTTTGAGGATGGACTACTTCCGTTAGGAAACCTGGGCCGCGCACTGCCATTGTTGCAGATTCTGTGAGTAGCATCACCCAGTTAATGAAGCGGGGAGGTAGGCGGAATTGTTGGAGGCAGGCCCTAAGGTATTCCCAGTTTACTCTATCATAGGCCTTTTGTTGGTCCAAGAAAACAAGTGCCCCAGAGGCTGTGGACTGACACACATTAGCCACAGAGTGCACGTTACCCCAAATCGACCTTCTGGTGATGAAACCAAATTGTTCTGGGGAGATGGTGGCAGATGCTACAGTCCCTAAACGGTTAGCCATGATTTTGGTTAAAATTTTGGTTTCTGTGTTTGTTAGAGAAATAGGGCGCCAGTTGGCTAAGTCTAGCCTATCCCCTTTCTTGAAGAGTGTGACCATAAAGGCCTCATGTCCTCCTGGTAGGAGGCGCATTTCCAACAGGCTTTGGTTGAGTGAGGCTAGCAGCGATAGGGATATATATTTAAAATATTTTTGTAGAACTCATATGGAATGCTATGTGGGCCTGGGCATTTTCGGTTTGGCGCACCGCGAATGGTATTCCATAATTCGTTTGGAGTAATTAAATTCATTATTTCTGGGTATCGGAAAATGGTGCAGATATGAGCTCAGTCGAGAAATTCCGCCATTTCAGCCAGCTGAATTGGTTTGGCTCAGTATAACTCAGAGTAATATCTTTGCATTTTGATTGCCACTTCAGCCGGTGTGTCCACTATAGAATTATCTGATCTTCACACCTGTGTGCAGGCCACGCTCTGGCGTGGTGCAAAATTTTTTTTGAAGAAGTATGTGGTGCACTTGTCGCTTTTAGTGACGCATGTGGCCCTGTATTGGACACAAACCTGATGCTTGTGTTGCCTTTCAAGTGCGTTGAGGTGGGCGGCTGCCTCCGCCCACTTCTAGCCCCATGCAGGGCTATATCCTGAGGCTGGAATGTTGGACTCCAAGTGGGCCCATTCCGCCAGCGCGCGTGATATAACCACCGATGTGGCTCGTGAGCGTCTGGATGGGAGATGGCGATAGTGGCAGATGGTGTCTTCTTTGAAAGTTGCCCATGTGGAAATGGGGTCTGCGCAAAGCGGTGCAACAAACGATTTTGCCAAAGTTGCCTCTTCCACCCACGTGGAAAATCCTGGTGACGCGAGCTCTGGGGGGCGTATTTTGCACCAATGTGGGGCCTTTGCAACTGTGATGGGTAAGTGGTATATTATTGAGACCAGTCAGTGGTCAGAGAATTCCATTTTCGTTGTTTTGAAGTGTGAGATGTGGGGTTGGAATTTTGCCGGCACTAGAATAAGGTTGATGTGGGTCATGGACCTTAATTGGCCATTGTGGACGTGGGGACGCGTCATGTTTTTGAGCAGTGGGGCATGTCATGGCAGCGCGTCCATTAACCCAAGGGTGGCTTTTAGAATGCATAGTTCTACATAACCCTGTGGGGCGTGGGGTGAGGGCGGCCACCAGTCCGTTGTTGAGGTTAGCCAACAGTTCATGTCACCAATTAGGAAAGAATCGGGGGGTAGCGGGAGGGATTTGACTGACAAGAAAAATTCCTGACGCTCATGTGCACCGTTTGGGGCGTAAATGTTGACGATTGTGTGTGCAACATCGGCCCATGAGAAGGTGACAACAAGCACTCGGCCATTTAGGAATGTTTCTGAAGATGTAAATTTGAAAAAATTGT
Organism: Massospora cicadina; assembly: GCA_022478985.1. Taxonomy (NCBI): domain Eukaryota; kingdom Fungi; phylum Entomophthoromycota; class Entomophthoromycetes; order Entomophthorales; family Entomophthoraceae; genus Massospora; species Massospora cicadina. The sequence continues at coordinate 30,050 of JAKSZP010007065.1, read as the reverse complement.
TTTTACAAATTATCACCCCACAGTGCTTCAACCAAAAGGATAGGGATAGTAGGAGCATTGTTTTCCAAGCTTCCTTGGAACCTCGTGGACAGTGGGACTCCTGGATGGCCAGGATATCCACGGGTAAATTGTTTTGTAAAAAACTCAGTTTCCTAGCCCAGGATGGGGAGGCCTTGAGTCCGGCGATATTCAGCATCCCTAGAGTGAAGGTTTCCCCCATTGCACCTTAGGTGAGAGGGGTGGGCCCCAGGCCCACCAGCCTCTTCCAGGTCCCCATGGGCTTTCACAGCAGCGCGGGTATTAGCAGCAACGCTATTGGGGTTTTTGTTAATTTTTGCGGAAAGAGTCACGTTGGCTTTGGCCTTTGCTTTTTGTTTTCCCGACGTCAGACGAATTTTTTGCGGTGCGGATAAGTTCGGTGCACCATTGAGTGGGGCAAAAAAATTTTTTCAGTTGGGATAGGTCCCAAGTTGGTTTTGACTGGGGCTTGGGTGCAGCGATTGAATGAGATTGAATCTCCCATCGGATCCTCAGATTGAGTGGCCCGTTCAGCATGGGCCTCCCAATCTGATTGGGTGATGGATTCCCAAGTTGCTTCCACCACGAAGGTCTCCATGTCCTCCTGGCGTTGTGAGTGTGGGATAGTGGTGGTGGCCTTGGCCGCTTCCTTGGCCGCAGTCCTACAGGCCTGCTTAGCCTTCTTCCACTCCTGCGGGGAGATGGGCTTTACCAATAGGTAGCAGCCTTGTGCTCCCCACGGGAAAGCCTCCTTGGTGCTTGCGGTTGGTTTGTAGTGCGCCTCTCCACTGGCCATGGCCGCCAAGGGGTGCTCTTGGAATGTGACACCCTCCTTGATGGGGCATGCATGTGCCTTATGGCCGAACGCATCACAGTGGGTGCAAATGGGGGGCGCGCTGTCCATGGTTACCCAGAATGGGTGGGTGGTGTGCCCTGCAATATCAATAAAGGTGGAGTGCAGGATCTGGGTTAGGTCCTTCGCAATCTCCTCAGTTGGGGTCAGAACTGCGATGGCTTTGCCAGTGCACAGGTGTGGCATCAGTGTGAAATGTTGCATTTTGAAAGAATGTATTTCGCCATATATGGTGAGACCATCTTTCAGGTGTTGCTCCAAAATGTCACATTTTACTGTAGTAGGCAAAAAGTCAAACGTGAGGAAAATTTGGTTTGATTTTGTCCATCTGGTGCATTTAGTTTTGATGACCCATTGCCCTTCGGGGAGGTCGACCACTATGTGCACTGCTGCAGCCTCATCTGCTGCTATTTTGCTTTCAAAACCTAGGTCCAGCCAACCGCGTGACATGGAGTGAGGTGCAACATACACCGCGGTCGGGAAAATTTTGTGTACATCTTCACAAAATTTTTCCCATAGGGCCATTTTTTGGATGTCCAGATACACACAGACTCTGAATTCCACCGACGAAAGTGGCTGGGAATGTGGCGTGTTGATGTACTGGTTGCATCGTGCTTGCCACACGAGTATCTCTGGGGAAATTGTGATCACCAGTTTTTTTAGATTTTTTTCTATTCTGCCAGATTCTCCGGGGCGTTTTCAAATGTTAGAGGCCGCGGGCCTTCTGCCTGCTCCTCTTGCCTTGCTTACCCAACTGCTCCCAGACATTGCGCAGACTAATCCCCTCTATGAGATTATCAAACTAGATTTAGTCTTGAATTGAATGGGTTGCAAAAGTGTTTGCAACGAGAAAGAAAAGTTTTTGTATGTGTTTAGATTTCAGTAAACTTATTTTATTAGCTTGCTAAGTTATATAAATATTCTGCTTATCTGTGGGGTATGCGACCCTTTGTGGATGTGAGAATTATCATTTTAAATGATAACTATTGTATGGTGAAATTTTTAGATGATATTATTGATCTTCTGGGATTTGATTCCTCTGGATTACTAGTGTTTGTTGGGGGAGGATCCCCAACAATATATTTACATATGGTTTGAATAGTGACTTAATGCTTTAAAATTTATATATATTAATTAACGAATGTTTGTTACAAATCAACTCAAGAGATTAATGTTTAGTAGCTGAGGCATTAGGCAACGTTTCTGGTAGCAACTTGTGAGCTAGCCAATTAGGTAATGCAATCTGCTGTTAATGGATAAAATGCCCCATTACCTAAGCAGATCACAAGCTTAATAAAGGTAGTATACTGAGGTTTATTGAAGATGTTTGAACACATTCTTCAATTCACCCAGAATGGTCACATTTTATTTGGTAGAGAAATCTGACTAGATAAATAAAGAAAGATCATAATTGGAGGCGACTTCAAAGGGTTAATCCATCAGCAAAGGCTGCCATTTCCTATTAGGATGCCAATGAATAGCTTGCGCCGAGTTTCTCCATAAATCCCCTTGATTTCTAAGTAAATAAGACAGGATACTGTTGATTCAATAATATCTGCTCTTATACATTTTTTATTCGTTACTATTGGGATTAAAGCTGAAGGATAAAATTGTTTTAGCTATATATTTCATGTAAAGTTCTGCATGGCTCCTGCGTAGAGAGAAAGGGATAAGTTACCCTGTAACTGCTGAACCCACTGTTAGTAGGTTAAATTATATTGAAAGGAAGCAGTTCCTTAGGACCTGACGTTGTCAACTACAAAGTAAGATTTGAAGGGATAAGGTTTCCCTTGTTTTCTAGAATAATTCAAGTACCTTCACATTGGGTCAAAGGAAGGTTGCCAGTATCTGTCTCAAAAAGAAACCTGAGAATAAAAGATATTTTTAGTTCTGAAAATTAATCTGGATAATAGTTTTCATACTAGTATCATCTATCCACAAATATAATCAAGTTATAATTATCAACAATTATTAATTTGCATACATCAGAACCTGTGCAGTAAACTAAAGAGTTTTCAGGGAGTAACCTAGCTCAAAAAATACATTTGGTTGGTACTCACTACAGGGTGTAGTTGAGCAACCACCGACTTAAAGGTTTAAAGGGTGATATCTGCTCAGGATAATTATGATTCTTATATTCAGGAAACGTGATCCATAAAGTTGATACTAAGGATTATAAACCAATAAAAATGATACCACTCTAAAGATCAAAAACCACTAAAGCTGGGATATGAATGGAGTCAATAATTTATTAAGAATGAGCACCTTGTGCCATCCTCAAGTCCATGGGCTAGGTCAATCCTTATAGTAAGAAAAAAGACAGATCAATTGAGTGGTTTTAACTATTGCCAATTATTTTAAATTAACAAGTATGATTCCTATACATTACTTAGGATAGACTTCATGTTAGATTGTATAGTCAAAGAAAAGTTCTTTTCAGATATGGACCTGATCATGGGATATTAAGATATATAGAGTTTCCATAGGAAGCACAGGATAAATATGCAATGATAATTAAACAAGGACTTTACTGACTAACTAAAATGCAAAAAGGACTTCTATGATGCACTTGTCCATGTTTCAGAGAGCAATGGTTTCTGTCTTGGGTGATTCGAAGTTGTTATGCACTTTGGTATATTTGGATAATAAAAATGACTTCAGTTGGATTTTTACAGACCGCCTTGAGCAGAAGAGGTTTTTAAACGTCTATCAGTAGCCAATTTAGTTATTAAGCCTAGAAATTGCCATATTTTCATGAAAGAACTTTAATATCTAAGATTCGTTATAAACTCTAACAGACTACAATCACAAATGCAGAATGTACTGTCAATTAAATGGATGTTATTCCAAACAGTATTAGGGAAGTTCAAGACTTTTTGGGATGATTGGTTGCTACAATTAAATTATTAAGAATATTGTAAGGTTTTTCAATCAATATTCCATTTGTTAAAGGAACAGAATAAAGAATTAATGGAATTAAGAAGCTCAACCCTTGTTCAATGAGTTATGGGAATATATGATGAAATGTCCCATTTTAAGATCTCCCAATTTCAACTGGCCTCTCAATTTCTAATCAAATTTTTCACTAAAGGCAGTCGGTGTAGTTCTAGATCAAGTTGTTGATGCCAAAGGTGAACATCCAGTGTCTTAATTGAGCTATACATTATCTCTGGATGAGAGGAACTATACAAAGATATATTTAAAATGCCTTATGGTGCTATACACATGTAAACAATTATGAGTTTATGTTCATGGGGCGCACTTAAGTCATTACTGACCATCCTCCAATATGCTAGTTTTATAATCAAATAGAACCAGAGGGTTGATTTGCAGTTGGGCTTTGGTTGTAAAAATATGATTTTGAGATTGTTCATAGGGCGAGTTTATCAGAATGCTTATAAATTATTGAGATTGCTGGCCATAAATTTCATTTACCAACAAGCAGACAAACATTTTTATTAGAGGTTGAAGATAAAAGGGATAATCCCTAATAAATTAAAAAATAAAAAAGGCTATGGAGGGTGTCAGGCTATGAGGGGTGAAACTCCTAACTACTTCCGTTATTTATCTGGGCCCCAAAGCCCCCAGCGAGTTAATAGGCCTTAAAGAGCTTAGGAAAGCTAAATTAGGAAAAGAGATCGAGAAACGGCCTTATATTATAATAATCCTTCAGGTATTTTAGGACCTTGATGGATTGGGAATGGGAGGATTCAGGATAGGAAAGCCTTGAAATTGATTGCTGACAACAATCAAGATATAATATATATATATAATACGAGGGGATTGAGATCTTCCTTGGAATAATTCGCTGGTGCTCTTTAAAGGGTTACTTGAATCAGTATGAGCACTGAAAGGGATTTCTACCCGACCCAATTGAGGTTCAACATCCTCATCATTAGTCACCAGTGTCAAATAAATAATGAATTAAATATTATCAGAGCTAATCCCTGATACTTTGTATTGGCCTCAACCTAAGTTAGTATGGAGCCTAATCTGGCATCCGCCCATAGGTGGGTCACAACCCCCTAGTTAAGGCTTCCCCCAATAACTGGAGAATACTTACAGAGGACATGGAAATGAGAAAATGGGCAACTCTATAAGCTTTTTGACAGATAACAATATTTATCTCCCTAAAATTGGAATGAACTTTCATAACTCAATAGGCCCATAAGGTCACAAGACATGGTGGCCTGAAAAAAAGTTGGACCACCTTTCCCAGTATTATTACTGGGAGTAGTAAACTATGATGTGGAAGATTACTTTTACTGTTGTGTGAAAATTCAGCTCGCATGCCCTCAAGAAGGTAACATGATACCAGATAGTACGCCCTAGGTTCGCCTGTCACATGGTATCAATTATGTGATGTTTCCATTGATTGTCAATAGTTGTGGAGTAAATAATGTTGTCGTTGTGATTGACCATTTAAACAGATGAGATGAAACTAGAAATTTGAGTTGAGTAGATGCTCTAAGAATACAAAATTTATTTTAAATCAAGTGATATACTGACATGGATACCAACAGGTGTTACTCATTAATAATGGAACCAAATTTACTTATTTTAAGATAAAAAGATTAAGTGAACTGGTGGGTATCACAGGAGTGGTATATATTCTATACCAACTGAAAATAAGCGGATTAGTAGAATGGGTAAATGGTACCATTGCAGCGACACTAAGGAAACTGGTCTTGGGGAAAATTCACTTCTGCATCTTACTTAAGCTCATTAACCTTCACTTATGATATCAGTTATTATACGGCAACTAGAAAACCACTGTTTGATCTGTTGTGTGGAAGAAAAAGCTAAATTAACACCTAATCTTAACTAAACGTTAGATCCAACAGCAGTAATGAGTCCTGAAAATACATAAACTAGCTTACTAGTATTTTGATTTGTTTATAATCACAAGTGTTTAATAAACAATAAAGAGAAGGTTTGAAAGAAGAAACAAGATGCTCAGAATTTGAAACTCATAAAACATTGTTAGTCATAGAGTAGCTCTTTGAGATAAACATGGATTTTGTCAATGAAATTTATTTTTGCCCTTTAGTCTGGACCTCAAAGAATTATAACCAAGATTGTGATGGATGCCTATACATCAAAAACATCTCCAATGGTCATATCATTAATAGGGTTCATAGTAAATAGTTAAGATATTTTTTCCAAAATCTAAAAAATATTAAAGTATATATTTATAGTAGTAAATACTTAAATGGATATGATATTTGTGTTTATATTCCTTAGTGATCTCGTTGTTGGGATAGTTGATCATCTAAACAGTCTCTAGGGGATGGGGGATGCACTATGTTTGTATTGAGAAATTATCAAGATAACATTGAGTATGGGTAATACTTAAGGCTGAGGAAAATAAAGTGAAGACTATAGAGTAAATTTTGAACTTAGAAAAGTTGCAAAATTAAGGGCATACTTCTCGTCTTAACCCTCTTTCTATAAAAAACATGAATTAGTGGATCCCTAAAGATAATATTCAATATATAATATGTTTAAGCTTAGGGTGTATTGGGATTTTTTATGTCCACAATATCCAGCTATGACAGATATCTTTTCATTATCTGTTTTGTTCTATATTAGTTGACGTTGTAATCTCATTATGCCCACATCATTAAGCTTCATTAAATTATATTCTAACAAAATATGCTTTACTCTCTGGGGTGACTTACCATAGCGGATGAAAGTTATAAGATATGATAATTATCGTTTAGTTAAATCATTAGTGAATATTAACTATTTTGTCAGCACTTGATTCCTAAGCATTATTAATTTTTTGTTAAATAGGGGATCCTTGAAAATCAACATGTTATTAGTTTATTGATTAATCCATTAATTATTTAATATATTGTATGAGTCAATTGAAGCTTGTTTCTAAGCAATTAGGGGCTTATTGTAGTTGCTGGGCGTTGACAACGCTTTTGTTGACAGAAACTTGTGGGTAACTTGAAAGGTGATGCGACCTATTTATAATGGGTGAGGTCCCATCACTAAAGCAGGTTGCTAGCATAATGGGGTGAATCCAATGGGGTTGGATGAGGGCGTTAGTACACGCTAACTCTAAATCCAACCCCATGAAGGATTGTAGTATAGTTGGAATTGGATACTGACTAAGTTGATCGTAAGCAGATGTCTCATTTGTCATCAGTGCATTTGTGGAGGGTTAATTCATCAGCAACCGCTGCCGTTCCAATTAGGGTGCCAACATAAGTGTTGGCGCCAATTTCCCCTTATATATTTACCCTTATTGTAATTATATAAAACAGAATCTTCCATGTCTCATAGATATTATGACTTTTATACATCTGTGTATCTTTTTACATTTGAAAGAAAAGTTTAAGAATTTTTGATCCTTTGTATATATATTGCTTTTCAAGTTCTCCACGGGCTCCTGCATCAGTGAGAAAGGGTAAGATTCTTTGGTCCAGAAGATGCCAACTCTATAGGATGAGTTAAAGGGATATAGTTTTCTTTGTTGTCTGGGAGATAAAAGTCTTCTGGAACCTATGAACCTAATGATAATAGGTGATGTTCTAATGCCAGGATAATTTAAGTACCTTCACTGTTGGGGGCTCAACTACAATGACCAGAATTACTTAGGTTGAGATTCAATACCTTGGTCTAATAAGGTTGCAAAATTTACGTTGGAGATATCTGATTCTAGGATAGACTGACGATCAACCCTTTGGAGTTATCAACCTTCTCTGAAGGATGATACTAAGCTATCTGATGAGGCAAAATATCATACAAGAAATCAGTCTCATCAAATAAGAATCTTATCAGATCTGGCCATCACAAGTTGGTATTAATAATCAGCAATATTGGTCATCTAATAGGAAAGATCGTACCTCAGATGCATTCCAAAAATCCTCATGAATAACTACTAAATCTACCCCTATAAATTTCCTTCATTTCTAACCAATACATACCTCTGTTTTATCTTGCATAGCTTAAAATTTGGTCTATTCAATCAGGATTCTGTATTCCCAATTAAATCAATTATAGCAATGTAACTAACACCTTTGTTCACTTGTGTTAGTCTTTGTTAGAGCCACGGAACTAATAATTTCATAGCCTTTGTAGCACCTGCTTATCAAAATTTTACCAAAATTCCAATACTGGTGCTTTCTGACAGATCTGCTTCTGAGGCTACCTGGTGAACACACACTTTCACAATGATGAATATGACTAGCGAAGAAAGCCCCTCTTCTGAGGAAACAATATGTATCACCCAATGGGTACACTCCAGCAGGCAAGGAATGCCTTCCGCTAATACAAATAATTTACAATTTTGAGCTTCATGGACTTTGTCATTGAGGGCCCTGACCAAAATAATTATCAGATTCAAGCCGAAAATGTAGAAGAAATGGACAAAGGTTTGATAAGGGGGCTATCCAGCCTGGTTCCTATCCTAATTGAGACCAAGTGTCTAAAGTTGCCAATTTTATGTTGAGCTTATACAAAAGAGTGGTGTTACAACCTACCAAAGTTGGGTTAAATAGAGCTGAGCAGTACCTCAGGCATTACGTACATCCTGCTAATCATCATGTACTCCAGATTATGGTGTTGCATCATCTTGAGATCCAACGCCAGTTGACCCTGGTGCAACAATTTCACTCTCAGTTATCCTCCTTTTATGAGATGGCTTCTAACTTTGGACGGAATAATTGGGAAGCCATACTTGATAATAAAAGAGAAATCAACGATCTACATAACCAGTTGGTGAAAATTGATAATGGAGTTGTGGGATACATCAGCCATGAAGAATCTCAGCAGTTTAGCAAGGTTGCTAACCATATTCATCACCTTATTAAAACCCTCAAGGATGAGATTATGAGACAACTGGGACAATTGTGGGTACAACATGATGAGCGCTTTGTTGAACTTGATGGGATACTCCAACAACTTGTCCGAATTGAGAATACTATCAGAGATGGTGGATCCGGCCCTGTTGGCCCTCCTGGACCACCAGGACCACCTAGTTCTCCTTTAGAACCCCAGGACCTCCTAGTTAATGTGGTCCTCCCAGTCCTGTGGGTCAAAAAGGCCTACCAGGACCAGCAGGTCAAGAGGGGTCATACGGACCCCCTGGACCTCCTGGTCCCCCTGGCTCCTCACTTCCGATGCACAAATCTGAGCCTTCAATTCTACTATTATTGAGAGTACAGGCGTTAGAAAACTGAATCCAAGCCATAGCACAAGGGTGTTTCATATCATTGGAAGGCCTTCTAACTGACACAGATTACTCTTTAACCAAATAATTGGATGGCGTGGATAATGCTCATCATCTATGCGATGCTAAACAAACTACGAAAGAAACCCAGTTTGCAAGGTTAAACGCTTACACTGAATGGTTAACTGCTAGATGCGGAGTACTTGAGAACAAGCAGGAAGAGATGATCACTGAATTAATAAATTGAATAAACAACCTGCCAATGATCATCTTGCTCAATGGGTTCATAATTTACAGGATGACCTCAATCATATAAGGCAACAAGTTGACCGAATTCCCACTCAAGCTCATATCCCAGAATTTGAACCCTCCAAAGTTGACCTGGTCATGGTATCAGGTATACATGTTGAGTAAAGAACCCACTACCTTCAAACCTACTTTTAAGGGTAAGTTTGAACCAGGTGAAGGTAGCATCCATTCATTTCTCTTTGTCTATGTGCGTGCAATGGACGGGGCAACAGATCAAAAGAAAGTACGGCATATTACCTCTTGCCTAAGATGGTTTTCTCAAGAGATCATGGTTCCTCACCTTAAGGTTTGCAATACATGGGCTCAAGTGAAGACCGCCCTTATAAAAGAATTTTGGTTATCAAATCCTAAATAACCAAAAGCAATCCTTTATTGCTATCCAAAATAAAGTGAGCAGAGTTAATCCAAGATTTCACTAAGAATTTTATCATGAGGCCCAAACTCACACTACTTGCAACCGGATTACTGTAGATGATGCCATATTGACTGTACTGAGTGCGTTTGCTCCATGCATTCAGTTGCTACTACATTTAAAATCACTTAAAAGACTTTTCAGATCCATTCTTGATATCAAAGAAGCGCCCATGGAGATTCTTAATGGTGTGGTACACCCAACCTCTGCTAATAACCCTCGTTTTTTTAGTACTAGATGGTCCCAAATAACCCTCGTTATTATATCCTTTTGTGCCACCAAGACCCAAACCTAAACCAAAGAAGGAGCCATGCAACTATTGTGGTCTCGCGGGACATGTAGAATCTCAATGTTGGAAAAAAGTGGAGGAGTTGGAAAAAGAGCATTCAGCATAGGGCATGAGGCTCCTTGTGCTGACCTACCTCCGGTGCCTCAATTGAAACCTTTTAACACTTCTAAAGACTATTATATGATATCCGCTCCTGGTGAACTTGTTATCCCTGATGAATTAGCCAACAAAGATTCTATTTATGCTTATGCGGTTTGTTTCTACTTCTTCTAATCAATTCAATCAATTAATCTTTCAGTGTTTTCAATCCCAAAATTTGGCACTGATGTCCTGGGTGGACGTCAGTGTGCATAAGGTGAAAGTTTTGGATATCATTGATATGGGATCGCCCATCAATGTAATCTCATCCAGGCTTATGAAAAAAAATCAAATTGGCGCCGGACTTAAACCATTTTCAAGACTATAGAACTTCTGGTCCTTCCTACATTAAATCTATAGGAACTAGTTTCTCTCTTCCAAAGCGCTTTGAAAAGTTGGTTGTGTCAGCCCCTGCAGTATTTTTGGACAAAAACTGCTATGACCTGATTTTTAGACCAAATTTCTCATTATTTTGATGCGATAATCAGTCTTAAGGACAATTACCTTTCTCTAATTGGGTACCAAGTAACTATTTGTTAAGATGTTTCCAATAGCAAAGGCAAACTCAAACGACATGTTTGCTTATTGGAATACCCCACTTCTATCTCACGTCTTGAGTACTGAATCTTTGGACCAAGAACTATACTTCCGCCTCCGTCAGCTTTTGCCTCTCAAGGAATGCCTTTATATTCTAACAATCCAATTACCATTCCTCCAAAAGCTCGAGTCATAATCGATACTGGAGTACAAGTATTTGCCCCTGCTGATCATGTATTAGATATCTTTGGTAACAAAAGTCCCTCATATTTAGGGGCTTTATCCTGGCCTGGTGTCCTTGATCCCACTTACAATGGGACTTCTTTAGTCTTACTAGCTAATCTCACTTCTTGGCCTATGCAATTGAATCGCAATAAGCCCATTACCTATGTGCAGCCTACTCCTGTGAGTGAAACCTTATCCGTCTCAGGATGTATAGATATACGTGAATTTAGCTGGAAGATCCCCTTATCGTTGCTAGAAGTGACGTCAAATTTGGGGATTCACTTACTCCAGAACAACGGCATGAAGCTGAGGCTCTGATTGAAGAGTATGAAGATATATTTGCCAAAGGTCCTGGAGATTTTGGGCTAATGAATGATGTGCATCATCAGGTGAAAATTGGGTATACTCCCCCTATTTTAGATTGACCATATCGCAAATCTAAATTTGAGGAGGCTTAGGTCTCACTGGCGTTAAAGCAACCTCTCAATGCGGGGCTATTAACGCCTTCTATGAGTCCATGGGCTTCTCCTTTACTACTTATCCAGAAAAAGGATGATGGTCATAGATTGGTTATAGACTATTGTCAGCTCAATGCTGTTACCCAAAAGGATTCTTATCCTCTACCTCGCATTGATGATTCATTGAGACTATTGTCTGGGTCACGATACCTCTCAGATATGGACCTTGCAAGTGGTTATTGGCAAATTGACCTGGCTCTGGAAGACCATCAAAAATGTGCTTTAATCTCTAGTGAGAGGTTATTTGAGCTCACCTATATGCCGCAGGGGCTTTGTATTGCCCCTGCTACTTTTCAACGAGCCATGGATGGCTTGTTTGAAGATTTTTAACTTTCTTGTGTTTTGGTATACTTAGATGATATTGCTGTGTTTTTTTTGAAATTTTAACGAGCATTTGGCTCATTTAAAGGAAGTATCTGGTTGGATGCGTCATGCTTCGCTTATGCTAAAACCATCCAAGTGTGCTTTTTTTAAGACTGAGATGGAATTCTTAGGTCATAAAGTTAATCAAAAGGGGATTTTACCTTATCTAATAAGATACAAGCTACTCGGACATGCCTGTTCCTAAAAGCTTATGCAATATCCAAGTGCTTTTAGGGATGGTAGGTTATTACTGACAATTCAACCCCCATTTTTCGGAGATTTAAGAGCCTTTAGTTTACCTGTTACACAAGGAAGTCCCTTTTTTTTAGTACTAGATGGTCCCAACCCACAAGGAAGTCCCTTTTGTATGGGAAAATTGCAGCAGCAAGCTCTTAATTTGTTGCGCCAAGCCTGTTAGTGCACCAATCTTATCCTATCCTGATTTTTCCAAACCTTTTATTTTATTTACCAATGCCAATGATATTACTATTAGAGCCATTCTGGCTCAACATGATAACAACCTGGTTGATCACTCCATCGCCTACTATAGTAAAACCCTTTCTAAGGCCAAAAGCAATTATAGCATTACTGAGAGAAATGACTTGAAGTTTTGTCCGCCATCAAGCATTTCAACACTTACCTCTATAGCAAGCATTTCACTATCATCATAGATCATGCTTTTTTAAAGTGGTTGCAACAAATGAAGGATCCTGATGGGCGCTTAGCTAGATGGGCGTCAAAGATCAAGAATTATGACTTTACAATTTAACATTGCACTGGAGCTATTCATCAAAAGGCTGATGGTCTTTCTCAATTGTCTATACTAATGTTATTCTCTGCTGAGTAAGATCGCATCTATGACTTGATTGGTAGACCTGAGATCTGGTACCATGAATCTAAAGATTTTATATCAAAGCTACAATCCTTGACTAAAGATACTCAGGGTAAAGAAGGTTTATTATACAACAAGTTGGGATCTAAATGATTGCTCTTTATTCAGCCCTCTGCAAGGACTGATACTTCAATCAAGGCTCATCAAAGTGTAGGTCATGGAGCTGTCGCTAAGACCTTACAGTGGTTGAAATATAATTGTTGCTGGGATAACATGCTGGAAACTGTACACGATGTATTGAATACTTGTCTCACTTGCCAACAACAACGTGGTGGAAATTCAATGTTCCAACATAAAATTTTGGTACCTTTAGAACCTTTCTCTACTATGAGTATTTATGTGGTAGGTCCTCTCCCTACTGCCACTTATGGACATCAATATATTCTATTAGCTATCGACCATTTTAAAAAATGGATTGAAGTTAAATCAGTTTCTATAGTCACCGCTAAGGCTACTGCATCCTTTCTTTTTAAGAAAGTTTTTACTGGGCATGGTAGTCCAAAAGTCCTGTTATTGAATTATAGGACCAACTTCATTTCTCAGGTGGTATTTGAGCTTACTAAATTAATGGGTACCTATCAGTCATTTAAGTCCTCATACAATCCTTCTATTAATGGTGCGGTCAAATAAGCAAATGGTACCCTTGTAGCCATTCTTCAAAAGATGGCTTCCAATGACCCTAGTTAGATGGAATCTCTATTTGCCTAGTGCAATGTTAGCTTATAGGATTAGCTACCATTTTATAATTGAAATGTCTCCTTACAAAGCTTTATATGGTCGTGATTCTATTCTCCCCTCAAGTGTACAACCTATACTTGGGGAGGCTACCCCGCAAACAACTGATTTAGTTATGAGAAGACTAGCTGATGAAATCATCTGAGTAAAAGCTTTAGCTTGAGTTCCCTTGCTGCTACCACCTTAAAAGAGTGAACAAGAGCCAACGCCACTAGACCTTCGCTACCTGAATATCAAGTCATGGATCTTGTACTCTTCTATCACCATAGGCCGAGAGGAAGGATTCACAAACTTGAAACCTTATGGGTTGATCCTTACCTTATCTTTATCATTAGAAAATGAATACTATATTGCAGCTGTTGATACTGGTACTGTTATCAATAGAGAATAGTAGATTTCTTTGTAAGTATGTGCCCCCTAGGCAAGACCTTGAGGGGGCATTGTTGGGGATTCAACCACAATGACCAAAATTACTCAAGATCAAGATTCAATATCCTGGTCTAATAATATTGCAAAGTCCATGTTGGAGATACTGATTCTAGGATAGACTGACGATCAACCCTTTGAAGTTATCAACCTTCTCTGAAAAATGATACCAAGATATGATGAGGCAAAATACCATACAAGAAGTCAGTCTCATCAAAATAAGAATCTTATCAGATCTGGCCATCACAAGTTGGTATTAATAATCAGCAATATTGGTCATCTTTTAGGAAAGATCTTACCTCAGATGCATCCCAAAAATCCTCATGAATAACTACTAGATCTACCCCTATAAATATCCTTCATTTCTAACAAATAAAGTACCTCTGTTTGTTTCTCGCGTAGCTTAATTTTGATCTATTCATACAGGATTCTGTATTCCCAATTGTATCAATTATAGCAATGAAACTAATACCTTTGTTGCACTTGTGTTGATCTTTGCTAGAGCCACGGAACTAATGATTTTGTAGCCTTTGTAGAACCTTTTTATCAAAATTTCTACCAAAATTATAATATTCAAAGAGGATTAATGAAAGTTGCCAGTACCTGTCCTTAGAAACTTGAGCAGAAGAATTCTATTTGGTTTGAGGTACTCAGCCAGCTATTAGTCTTTATACTAGTATCACCCATCCACATATATTATCAAATATTTATATCAGCAAGTTATTCTACTCACACATTAGAACTTGTGCACTAGACTTAAAAGTCTACATTTGGTGCTCATTACAGGGGGTGGTTGAGTAACTTTGACTTAAAAGCTTACAATCGGCTATGAATAAGCAGCATTAATATGTGTTTAAGCTATTAGTAAATGGTAACTATTTCTATTAGATTCATTTAAGAAAACACTATTTGTTGTTATTAACAGGATTTGAAAGCCAATAATAATGCATACTAATGGCTTATTGAGGATATACTAAGGTAATATTAATAAGTGAAATAAGTTGTTGGTTCTTTAATTAACAACTAATTTCATTATGCGAATTAATCAGGTTGCATAGCCAATTTATAAGGGTGAATTGAGTTACTGAAGCGTTAATAGTGCTTTTCTTGGCAGTAACTTTCAAGTTAGACTGATTGAAAAAACCTACTATAATGGGTATCCATTCTGTTAACTAAGTATGTTTATTTATTATTAACAGCTATGTATTTGGTTGGTTAAAAACGTTGAAACATATTATCATGTAAACCAGCCCAGCAAGGGCCATAATCTAGTCATTAATGATTGTTGACTAAAATGATTTAATATCATAAAATTAATTTTTTTTATTTTTATGATTCTTCAGAATTCGTTCATCTGTAATTAATGTCGCTTATGACAAGGTGTCAGCAAAAGAGTTGAAAATTGAGCTTCCCTTTATATACCCTTTGGTATCAAATAAAAGCAGATTATTGGCGTTTTGGTAATTATTCTATTAATTCTATTGAAGGGATAAAAGAATAATTTTTCTTGTCTAATATCTTTAGAAATTACTAAATGGTTTCCTGAGGGGGTAGGAACCACTTATTAAGAAGACTTGACTGGCTAAATGTATCCATAAAATTATCAATCTCCTTATTTTCACAACAGAGTTAGAAACTGTGCAGTAAAATTAACTTAAAAGTTTACACCATGTATAAATGATTTTAAATCATTAAATTGGTGGTCAACAGTTTCAATAAACATGCCTTATTAATTCCTTATATGATACCCCTGTCAGCAGAATTCATGAAAAAACTGTCCATAACTCACGTTCTGTACATGGTGTTATTCTGGGAATGTGAAAAAGAAAACTGGCCTCTGAATGTGGCTTCTTTAGCAGCTACAACAACAGGCACAAACTACTCACCTGCGCCTTATCAGAGATTGATTAGTAAAAGAAAGAAATATTATTGTCATCATTGAATCGCTGTCTTTAATAGTTGAGTTTGAATTAGCACCCATGAGTTCCTCATGTATTAAGGACAAATAGTGGGACCCTTGGGTAGCTTTGATTTTGTAGTAATAGGAACCGCAAAGTTTGATATAGATTTAAACAAAATAGCTGGAAAATAAGAACTTTCCTCAGATGATATTTTTATTTGGACATATATAAACATTAAACAACACCCAAACATACTATGTGTGCTGCGCTTTGGAGGGTAGGCTGATGGGTTTGGAGACTTGGGTCAACAACGGTAGGCTGATTGGAAATTATTATTCTCAAATGGTTTGATTAGGAATTCAGCTTACCCATTTTAATAATGGGATTATTTGTAATATTTTGTCTGGTGTTATACTGTTACTTAAACTTTACTGTATCAAATCCTGTTGCATGAAGTTTAGGCCTGAGGTCAAAACTTGGTGGGATTTATCAGGCAGAATTTTTACGCCTGGAGATACCCCAAGTATCAAAACTTTCCAATTGGCGCCCCCTTCTGGATCCTTATGCTAGCTAAGCGGGTTTTAGCTCCTGCAAAAATCATTTTAGGGGACGTTTAAAAACAATATAAAACTGTTTAATTTTCTCCAAATAGTTATTTTTTAATTCAGAAATTATAGTTGGAGTGGCTTGGGAAGTTGCATTGTGGTTGAAGGAGGCAAACAAGGTGGGACAACTAATACTCATCACCTATCCAGAATATGCTCTAAATAAGTAAGATGGAAGAGGGATAGCCTTAGGATTTCTCCCTTTTTAATTATAAAGGGATGCTGGACTTTAAAAAATTATTAGCTGGCTCCTGGAACCTTATCCATGTTTGGTATAACCAAGAATTTTCAGTGACAGTGTGGCCAATCTACCTCGCGCTTATTGGAGGCACTTTTAGGACTCTATATAAAGAGTATCGTAATAGAAGCATATCATCTCTTTTATTAGGTAAAATTATGGATGAACCAATCACTAGAGAAACAAATATGTTAAGCTACTCTGCTACAAGACATTTAGATTTTAAACCTTTATTTAGCTCAAATGTCATACATCTTCTCCCTACGCTTAGTCATGGAGAAACCCTATTATTCACTAACCTCAGCTTTAATACTGCCTTCACACTTGGGCCAATAGTTCAATGTGGGATTCTAGAGGCATATTTAAATTCTACCTACATTTTAAAGCTCACCCACGAAGTCAGAAAAACTTTGTAAGCTCAACAATTAATAAAAAAGATCACTAATAGGAAAGGATGCATTGAACCAGACTGCATGTGGGCCCCTGATTGTGATAAAAAAAACATGCATCCCAAGTGTCTTGTCAAAAACTAGCCTAACGATGGGATGTTGCATTCTGGTTAAAGTGCTGCTTGATATTTTTCTACTACAATGCACGCCCAATAAAACTCACGTTCATCCATGCATCCTTATTGTTTCTAATAGTTTAAACCCAACTAAAACATATTTGATAGAAAGAATAGATATGTTGGAAGAACTAATGGAATCATGACATGTTAAGAGAGCTCTCAAAACAGAAATTGAACTTTATACTAGTTTAAAAAATATCTTTGTCAACGCCAAAGTCTGCGTTACATAATTTTGTATATAAATTTCCACTAAAGTACCCGAGGACTCCAAGTTTCTCAGATAAAAATAGCCACCATTGCAGCCATAGAACTGAAAATCCACTATAAGCACTAAGTAATAGTAATGTTCTTGGGTTATGTGGGTCTTGGTTTAAAGGGATGGTAATGTAAGACCCCATCTGACCATAAAGTTAAATTATACAGAACATATTTCTGAAAGAAAAGGGAGTGCAATCGTCAAAAATAAAATATAAAACCTTGTCAAAGTCTTGGGACAAATACTGGAAAAATGCTAGCAGCCGCTATCCCCTCCCCTCATCATGAGGGGCCACCTGGAAGCTCAATAATCTATTAGGTGACCTCCCTAATATAGACATGTTTTATACAAAACTTTGATATATTATATAATGAAATAAGTTCCAGTATTGGTGAAGGCAAGACGATGGTGTGATAAAAATGCAATTAAGGCAATAATAAGTAAGTTGACCACTCGTTAACATTCTTCTATCAGTCTCAAGGTTAGGAGAAAAATTTAAATAATGTCCTTGTAAGAATATCTTAGGTTTAATGCTTATATATAAACAAAAAACTACTCAAACCGCATATAAGACCTTTGCGTCTGGCCCCAAAAACTATAAACCCCTTTGAAACTCATATAAACAATACGGCATGTGTTATTATTTAAGCTAACTGACCCTTAAGAATATCTTGCAAGGTGTTTTTAAGTAGTTTAGCCTTTCCAAAGCAACTCTAAAGCTGTCCCATACAATATTCAACTTGATGATTCTGCCACAAGTATATGACTCTTTTAAAATGACACAGTCAAAAATTATCCTAAACCACCCAGATTGTTGTTCCTAATCAATCTTTTACCATCTATCCTTTAGTTAATTAAAAGCCCAATACCCTGCTGATAGTAGGACGTCAGAATAATATCAAATTTATACAAAAAATTATATATTAAATACTTTTTTTAAATATTCCCCTTAAAAGGTTTCTTAGTTCCTAAGATAGGACCTATGGAAGTCCATTATCACTGACGCAGCTGTATATGATAGATGAGTCTCTAATGTTGGGTATGATGGACGTTTTTGACAAGCAGTTGACATAAGACACAAAAGGAAAACTCAGCCATAAAATTTTATAAACTTACAACTTTTTAAAGCAACAAAGCCTCACCTGTAGAGTTTAAGCTTTAATCTCTCATTTTGCTTCAAAATTTTTATCCAATCAAATTAAATTTTAATTAAAAGTTTTAAGATCAACCAGATTTTTTTATGCACCAAAATTAATTCTATGTCAAAGCAATTGATGCCTGATGTCCCGCGTTGGATGGTGATGCAACGCCTCCTTGCACTTATCACCTGATGCAAAATTAACCCAGGTTGGACCATCAAGACCCACAAACGCTTCCAGTCCTATGTCCCACCTCAGTACCTAGCCCATTACCTTGTACGTTCCAAGGTGTTGTTTAGAAAGCCCCCTAGTGCTCCCCCAAAGCAACTTTCTTTTTGGCCTTTGGATCAAATATTGAACCTCTTCTGCTAACTGACGCGTCCATCATTGAGATGGCCAGGGTGATTTATAAGCCCGCTGGATTTATAGACTTCTGCCCCTTTAAGGCGTACTTTGACCTTAGATTCTCTTGTGAATCCCACACCTTGGCGGCATAACAGCTGCATTAATTTATAAAAAATACAATCATCCTGTCCATTCAAACTTGCTTGACAAATGATTCCACATGGGAAATCCAGAATGCTGGCTTGACCTCCCACCTCTCACCTGAACACCTCCACCACAAACTAATGGAGGGCTTATCTGTTCATGACGCTAACCCCATGTTTCAGTCCATGGTTCCAATTGACGCCAAGAATCTCATCGTCCCTTGAACATTTTCAAAAATCCTCCATTTCTGTCATGGCACCAACCTCAAATTACCCCCTGCGCAGTCCTCAAATTCACCCATGATCATCAATTCTGGGCATGCAAAAAAATTGGCTGCGCCATCTGCCCCTTGTGCCTTGAACTGGACCATTAATAGCATATGTCCCAGCAGTTTCTGCTGGAGCTGGTTCCTCCGCTCCCACCTCTAAGTCAGTTTCATCACTTTTTCACCGTATTTTGAATCAGAATCAATTCTTTCTCCTCATTCTCATTCACTGAGAGCACTTTTCCCATTGTGCCACCAAATTGGATTTCTTCAACCAGAACCATTCCTGAGTAGATTGTGGCTCATGGGCCAGTGAATTTGCCATGGTCTATTTTGAGCAGCCAATCAGATTCTGTCACCCACCCACTCCTGTCGTTGGCCCAGAGTTGGCAAAATCAAAACATATTGAGGTTACTAAATGAATTGATGATGATAAACAAACTTACATAATAAAAACTATTTTTGACTGCCCTGTATTTTTTACACAACCGTAATTTGAGTCCCATGCCGCTGTTTCCATCCTTTTAAAAGATATCCAATCTAAAATATACATCAAGAGTCTGCCAAAGCAGACTGTTAATATTCTAATATGACTAAACAATAAGCCCTAAATAGCCACATTATTTTGGTTAGAATCTGATGACCATGATTACTAGTGTATGAATATTTGAGCGTCTTGGGATAAGGCGATTTTGGGTCTGGAAGTATAATTATTGGATTGCCTCCAAATAAGGCAATAAGATGATGTTAACGTACAATGAATATTTAGTAGATTATTTCAAAAAAAGGCAATTGTAAATTTAGAATTAGTAGACTCAGCCAGAGCCAATGAGAATCTAGTGGAACCAAACATTTTAAGAAAAAAATTGGTATCGCCTAAAGTTTCTAATATAAGAAAGATAAGAAGATTGAAACAGGAGGGTTGTTAGTAGATAAGAAAGAGCGGAGCAGATTGGGACCATCTAGTACTAAAAAAAGAGCGGAGCAGAGGGCATCTGCTGTAATATCAAGATTAATAAAGAAGTCGTTGGGGCAATTGCTCTATGTTTTATTATATTTATTAAAATGTATCAAGGGCTGGCAATTTACATATCATCCATTCTATTGCTCAGTGGGCTTGACCTTACACAAAACTCTTCCAGCGTATAGCAAGTATATTGCTAATATCATAACAGTGGTGTTCACTACAAGGGGCCCATTGAACAATCACTAAAAATTAAAAAATTCTTCAATCAACAGTCATGGTATATCAGGTCTGCACTAAAGGGGAATCTTCTCAAACCGCTGCACTTGCAGAAACCAGGGATATCAAACTTGTTGTGGATACAATACTCAAAAAACAAGAGAAGCTCCTTTAGGAGCGCAATGGCATAAAAACCAACTTGAAAGTGCAGTTAGTCAGCTGCAGATACTTGAACAACAGAACAGGCAACTTGTCAGTCGCCTTGACGATACTATCAAGCAACTACATTGCACGGAACAGAAGTTGACACCTACCTTCTATCCGCCTCATCCTCACTGGGAAGCGGAAGAATAAGAGGTTGTACAGGAAGGATCACTTTATAACAAATATGAGACTTGTATTCATCTGAGGAGCGTTTCTCAGAACATGCATTTAGCGTTAGCTGCTCAACTTGTGATGGCAGCTCTGGTGATGTTTATGTTCCAACCCAACGAGAACTCCATATGATGGCGGTCCTGCCCACTGAAGAGCCCTATGCTACCCCTAAAGCCACTGACCTTTCCAAGCCATCTCCTTTCTGAGATCCCAGCTATGGGTCTCTATCTAATCCTCAGTACACTCCTAATGCTTGCAGTTTTGAGTGGGAAGAGAAGTTCTGCATTGACAAGATACCCCATTTGACTGCAATGGAAACATCAATGGGATTTTCAAATAATTTGAATTTCTGGTAGAATGAGCCTCTGATTGGAATAAAGATAAATCGCTTATATCCGCCTTAGGTGTTAGGAGTGCCAACTAAGTTCTTGCTTTCTTTCAAGAAGTTCTGTTACATACTGAGAAGTGAAGGATATTTGCTGCATTTGTTTGGAGGTACTGCAAAGATGTCACAGTGGAAGGCTGAGTTCTTGAGCAATGGGTTCCAACGTAATGAGACCCTCACTGCGTTTGTTGACCAATTTATGATGGAAGCTCATGTGTTAATTGGGGCGGGGACTTTATCCAAATATGATGTATGTATTGCAATGACCTCCACAGTGAAGCCCTAACATAAGCTTTACAACACCATGACTCCACTTTTGGAGGATGATGTGCCCCTGCTCAAAATCATCCAGTTTTGCTGCTGTTATCTGCTACCTTTCCTCCGCCCAATACCAACCTTAAACATAATGCCGTCATTGTTGGACCACCTTATTTTGGGGAATTCACTCATCTTATTCAGATTCCGCCGAGTAACCCCTGACCTTATTATTAAGCACCTCATCCTCAGCTGAGTTACCCCCAGCAGCCTAACTTCTGATTCAGACCTGTTTATAGTAATTGTCTGCAGCCCAACTACTGACCTGGGCCTAATTATGCCAACCTTCAGCCGTCAACCTATCGCCCTGGCCCTGATTATGCCAATCATCAACATTCAACCTCTTGGACTGGCCTAATTTATGAGAACCAAGGATGCGGACCCTAAGAGGTAAATTTTTTTAGTGTGGTTCCATGTCCAACTTGCCTGAAGTTGCCCCAACTTTCAGGTTCATTCCATAATGCAGGATCAGTACTACCATGGAAAAGTGGGAGTGAAGTAGAGACAAGACTTTATATCTCCGCTATCTCAACACAAAGCGTCCAATATGACCCTGCCAAAGTATATTCAGTGGAAATCCCTCAGTATGATGATGGATTTTTATATCAGCAGTCAATTGGAGGGATAAATATGGTGACACAAGTGCAAACTAAGGCAACGGCGTAAGAAGGACATCAGGAGCAGCTGAAGCCTTACGCCTGTAAAATGTTTGCACAGAATTTTGCAGAAGAGCTAAGATTGGCTGCAGACGCGCCTTCCCTGAAAAGAAAACGTCACCCTCCCAGTTATTTTATAATGAAGGAATACCCTAAAGTCAGCGAGGGGGTTATGGGCTTACTGGGAAAAAAGATCCTTTAAATGTCCACGTACAAAACAATCAGAATGTTTCTTATTCTGAATGTACATATTGTGACATTTTTGTAGCAAACAAACATGCCCATGCTATAATAGATACGAGTGCCCTAGTCAACATAGTTTCCACTAAGTTGGTGATAAATTTGATGGTAAAACCTGATGCATAACATTGCATGGTGTATGCGATCAATGAAATGGAAAGCACAGTCTCTGAGGGAGCGTACAGTGTGCTACCTTTGCAGTTTTGTTTAAATGTCATTGTAGCCCCAGCAATAGTGATGCCCAATGATAATTATAACCTGTAAATTGGAACTGCTTTTATGGGACACTTTGGTACTGTTGTTGACATGACAAAGGAATCTCGAACTTTTGTAAGAGCTTATTCCTATTTATTTCACCTCCAGTGGAGTTCCAAAGGATCCAGTGCATATGGGACATATCAACCTTGCATATAGTGATGATATATTTACAGTTTGCTACCATCGACTAAAGATTAAGACCTGGGACCTTCCCCAGCAGATATATGAATATCAAGGGCTGACGCTCAGAGCTGCTGGGCCTATATTCATCCCCTCAAGTCACTAAGTGATAGTGAACACCAAATTGGAGGTGAAAATACCATATGGACTCTATGGAAAAGGTATTGGCCCATATCATCAATTAAAGCTTGAGCCACACGTGGCTCCAGTAACTTTATACTACCAGAACAGGGGGAGATTAAGGTTTTATTAGCAAACCTACACAGGAACCATTGCAAATCCTCAAATACCAGATAGTGGCATATTTACACTTGAAACTTGTAGAAGAAGTCATCAGTTTCACGAATTTGGGCTGTTTGATGACATTAGTCTACCCATAAAATTGAATCCCAGAATAATGGCAATGGCACCGCGTGGAAATTTTGATGGGGTTAATGGAAGATCAGAAGGATCAGCAATAGCTTAATTTCAAAATATAAGGAGATTTCCACTGTTGGAAACCATAATTTAGGGTGCGCTTGGGGAGTGGTCCATTGATTGGATATTGAGGATCATCCTCCCATTGGGCCTTGGCAGATCCTCCGGTCTAAGGCAGCTGAGGAAGTAGTAACATAGGAGATCAAAAAGCTACTGGAACAAGGGATGCTCAAACCACCATTGAGTCCATGGCTTCGCCCATTCTTATTGTAAAGAAATAAGGATGGCACCAACTGGGTAGTAATAGACTTTCAGAAGCTCAAAGGTATCACAAAGAAGGACTTGTATCCCTTGCCACGGACAGATGATGCCTTTGATTGGTTAGAATGAGCTCATTGATTCATGGCAATGGATTTTAAAGTGAATTACTGGTAGATTAAGTATCCCGCAGAGGAACATTAGAAATGCACTATTATCACGTCATAAGGGCTATTTAACTGACCCATATGCCTCAAGGGCTGTGTAACGCCCCAGTTACGTTCCAGTGGGCCATGGACACTATTCTTGGTGACCTGAAGCTGTCATGTATTCTTTTGTACTTTGACAATATCAATGTTTTTTTTGTATACACTCTCTGAGCATCTTACCCATCTAAAGATGGCCTTCTGACGGCTTGCTGAGACCAACGTCAAGGTCAAGCCCCATAAATGCCAATTTACCAAATACCATCTGGATTACCTGAGGTTTTTAGTAAACGCAAAAAGGCTTAATATTCAACTATCCAAGGTGGAAGCTACTCATAAATGACCCCTCTAAGCAGCAAATGCAATGTACAGTAATTTAGTGATGGTTGGCTACTACTGACGCTTTATTAACAACTTCAGCTGTATTGGAGGACTGCTGTTTAAGTTACTAAAAAGGATGTCTCGTTCTAATGGATGGAACGTCGCCAATGCTCCTTTGATATACTTTGGATGGCATTAATCATTGTGTCAGTGCTATAATATCTAAATTTAATAAATAGTTTAATGTCCAGACGGATGTGTCTCTTTCTGCCAATGGGGCAGTTCTATCTCAAAAAGACAATGAGAGGGAGGAGCATCCAGTTGCATACTTCAGTTATAGCGTGAACTGCCATGAATGCAATTACACCATGACTGAGCAGGAGTGATTAGCGGTGATAATGCATACAAGCAATTCAGGGTATATTTGCAATTGATAAGGTTTAAAGTTTTAATAACCTTGCTTTGTTACGCTGATTGAAAAATCTTAAAGAGCCTAAAGGGATTCTAGACCATAGGGCTTCTAAACTGCAGGCTTACATTTTGAAATCCTTCACCATTCTAAAGCCAAACACCAAAATTCAGTTTGCTTATCAAGATTACCAACCATTGCAGTTACGGCAGATCTGAGTGACATAAGGTATGATAAAGTGCTTAGTGGGAAATACAACAATGAACTGATTCAAGTCGTCAAGGTACCAGATGGGATAAGGACCAATACGTTCCATAAGAACGGCAAACTGTAAAGGCGGATAGGGGACACTACTGTGAATTTCTCAAGACCTTCCGCCCAACCAAGTATTATTATGAGTGTGCACCAAGCAGTTAGACATGGTGGAATATGCAAGAACCTAGAAATGTTGTGACCTCAGAACTACCGGGAAAGTATGCACTTTGATGTACTTAAAGATTTTTCTGCTGCCCTCAGTGCCAAGTAGAAAAGCCATTCTGACACAAGACTATGTACCAGTTAGTAAAACCGCATTTTGCTTGGCATATGGCTTATATTGATGTCAGGGGGAATCTGCTAACTGGATAGAACTGGTCCAAGTATATTCTAATGGCAAGTTGAACACTTGTTCAGGTGGGTTGAGTCTTGGGCAATACATGATCTGGGGGTGGTCAAGGTGGCTAAGTTTGTTATGGAATGTATAATTCAGCGACATGGCTGTCCTCAGTTCATCCTTACTGACATTGGGACCAACTTCACCTCTCACATTTTACCCAGGCTCATTAAATTGATGGCCATCTTCAGGGTGTAATGACCCCATATCACCCATACTTTAGTGGTATGGTCAAACGGGTCAATGGGATACTAGTGAACATACTTCAGAAATTAGTAACAGACCGACCTTCATATTGGAGTTCCATCCTTTCCACCACTGTCTTTGCATACAACATTAGCTACCATTTGTAAACGGAGAATCCTTTTCAATTACTATATGAAGGCACCAGTTTTACCTGCACTACTATATGCCTGTATAAAGGACACCGGTGGAATGGATCCTCAACGATACTTGATTAACCTAACAAATATGCTGATCAAGATACAAAACTAAGCATACTCTTTCAGCTTAGTAAAGAAGATAAGAAATTTGGAAGCCACTCAAGAGCGGCGTAGTGGGCTAGCTCAGTTCAAAGATGGAGAGCTAACTCTATTCCATGACCAGCACAAGTTCAGTTGTAAGCACAAATTGGAAAGCAAATGGATTGGTCCATTTGAAATTACCAAGAAAACAGGTGTTGACGCCTATACTATCAAGGACCCTGTGAGTGGTCACATTTTGAACAAAAGCATGCAAAGCTCCTTTGGGCGTATAAACAATAAGAGACTTTTTGTCCAGCCAAGGTGTGTAATGTCAATATTCTTATATGACTGTACAATAAGCCTTAAATAGCCACGCCATATTGGCTAGAATCTGTCAACCATGACTACTAGTGTAAAAATATTTGAGCACCTTGGAATAAGCCGATATTGAGTCTTAAAGAATAATTATTGGTTTGCCTCCAAATAAGACAATAAGGTGATGTATACGTACAATAAATATTTAGTAGATCACCTAGAACTAAGGAGATAGTGAATTTAGGAATAATAGACTTTGCCAGAGCCAATGATAATATAGAGGAACTAAAAAAGTCTAAGCAAAAGGGTTAGCATCGCCTAAAGTTGCTAGTTATAAAGCAAAATAAGAATATTGATATAAGAGGATTGTTAGTAGAGAAGAAAGAGCGGAGCAAAACATCTAGTACTAAAAAAAAGAAAGAGCGGAGCAGAGGGTATCTTTAGTGATAGCTAAATTAATAATGAAGTGGCATTGGGGCAATTATTCCATGTTTTATTATATACATTAAGTGTGTCCTGAGGGTCTGCAATCCCCATATTGTCCATCCTATTTCTCAGCGGGCTCAACCCTATGCAAAACTCTTCCATCATATAGCAAGTATATCACCAAAAAACACAACACATCCAAAGCCATCAACAACTTCCTCCTCCACATACCCTACATATGGTAACTGAGCCACTTTGCAAGGGTAGTCCCATACCAGATTTCTATAAGATTTCCTCAATAAATCAAAGTTTATATATAATAACACGCATTTGGAGCAGCCCACATGTGCATTGATGTGCACAAGATCATCACTTTTTGACCACAATGTCAGAAATTTTATCTCATCTGAAAAAAAGAATGTTTTTGGTTGATTCAGCCAAAAAAGGGAAATGTTGGCCATTTGCAATTTTCTGAGACTGTTAAGAATGTTTTTAGTAATAATGTTAGTGGTAATGTCGATTGAATTGGCCAAAAGACCCTGGCTGATTCACAGTGGAACCCTGTTAATTGGGGAAACACCATTTTACAATCTGCACAGGTAACAACCAAAAAATCTATCGATTGAATCACTCCAAAAACCCAACAGACCTTGGGTGAAAATCAGAAGGCACTCTCCCACTCACCAAGTCCTTCAACCCACCTGCGCGGGGACCCCCCTTTTTTATAGGGTTGCCAGGGGTCCCCCAAGGTGAAGAAAATTTCTCAAATGAGGATTGGCTAAAGTTCATATGATCATTACCTCATGGTTATGTTTTGGTTAATTATAATTCCCCTTCTATCAATCCATTGATGTAAAGTGAATATCTCAAGTTCCCATACGTTGATCCCCATATTATCTACTTCAGAACTAAGTTACGCTATTCTGAACATATCCTCAAATTTTCATTAAAACCTTCAAATACTTAAATACTGAATGGTTGAGTATTGGGGGGTTTGTTTTTCCATTTTTTACCTCATTTTTTACTAATAAAAAACTAAAAAAACCTAAGTTTTTTTATTATTTTATATTTACTAATTTTATCGATTCTTTTGTGGGATCCAGTGGTGTTAGCACCAGCGAGCACCAACCAGCTGGATTCCTACACCCAACTCCACTTGAACTTGCCAACGCATCAAATCATTTACTTATATGCCTGATTTTCTCCTTTTCTGAACACCAACTCACATAATATGCTGAGCCTAAGCACACCACTGGTCTCTTTGTGGAGGAGAACTTCATCTCATTCACCTTCTGCCTCAGGCTGCTGACACTCCAACCCCTTTTTTGTCCGCTTTTGCCTGCCACCTGAAGATGCATAGCTGGTTAAAAATCCCACAACCCCTCTTCCCCTTTTAATATGAAAGCTTATGCTCGACGCCACAGCACTATGTGAAGGGTTTTGTATACATTAATCTATTTGGCACAATGCAAAATAAAGATGCATTAAGGGCCCCCTCTTGGGTTGGGCACCATTAGTACTAAAAAAGACCCTTGTTGGACATTTGCCCTCTCAGCTGCAGAGATAGAGTATCTTAGGTTGAATTTAGCCAAAACAGGGAAATATCAGCCATTTATGAGTTCCAATAATTCTAAATGTAATTTAAATATGACTAATGAGTTAATCAACCAAAAGACCCTGGTCAATTCTTAGTGGAACCCCACAAATTAGGGTAACACCATTTTGAAATCTGCTCAGGCAATAAATGAAAAATTGAATAGTTGGATTACTCTGAACACCTGACAGACCTTGAGGAGACCATCAGAAGGCACTCCCCCATCCAATATCAAGTCCTTCAAAGCACCTATGTGGGGACCTCCCTTTATGGGCTTGGCAGGGGTCCCCCAAGGTGAAAGAAATTTCTCAAAAGGGGGATTGGCTCAAGTTCATACAACTGTTACCTCATGGGTACTTTTTGGCCATTCATAATTCCCCTTCCACTGTTCCACTAAATTGAAACAAGTACCCAATTTTAGATACGTTATTTCCCCATATTACCTAATTTGGACTAGGCTAAGCTATTCTAAACATATCCTCAAATTCCCTTTGACCCTCGAAATACTTTAAATACTGAATGGTCAGATGTAGAGGGGGATCATTTTTTACTTTTATTGCGCTAAAAATAAAAATAACAATTCCAATTTGTATTAGCGCTTTTTACTAAATTTTATTACAATCATTGTGGAATCCTGCAGGCGTTAAGCACAGAAAGTAAGAATCAGCTGGATTTCTACAAAATGGTGCTCATTACAGGGATCCCTGTATACCAAAATCATTGCTCTTGAGAAGCAACTTGCCAGCGCATTTCCCCATCTTGAAGAGCTGGAGCAGCGCCCTTAAAACTCTTTCTAAAAGACAAATAAACCCCTGGCGAAGGAAGCATTGCTACTTTCTTATACTTCTATTTAAGTTGCCATACATGGCACCACTGATAAATAAAAAGTTCAGCAAATCCAATCTTGTTTAAGCCGCCTAGTGCTAGAGAGGATAGTGCCTTACCTGGACCCTTTGCACACTTGAGCAGAGGTGAAGGAGGCTCTTTTGGATGAATTCGGATCAAAGCAGATTCTACTCAGGGAAAAAACAGGCATTTATGCGCCTTAGCATGTATGATTGTGAACTGCTTTTTGCCTTTGCTGAACGATTATGACTTGCTGCGCAAAGGTTAAAAACCTTTAACATGCTCACCCTTGATGATGCTATCGCCGCCATTTTAACTGGGTTAGCTTCTCAGCCCTCTCTAGCCAACTATATTATCTTAATGAAACGCCATTTTAAAATATTCGTGATCTAAAGGAGGCGTTAGTAGATGTTGCCAATTTCCATTCATCTGAAACAACCAAGGAAGCTGAGGTGAATCCTCCGGCTCTCACTATTGAGGA
Organism: Massospora cicadina; assembly: GCA_022478985.1. Classification (NCBI taxonomy): domain Eukaryota; kingdom Fungi; phylum Entomophthoromycota; class Entomophthoromycetes; order Entomophthorales; family Entomophthoraceae; genus Massospora; species Massospora cicadina. The sequence goes on along the minus strand of JAKSZP010007065.1, from coordinate 711 downwards.
GCTACAGCTAGTTGATCAGTTGGGAGTAGGCCCTCCTGTGCCTATTCTCACTAAAAAATCTGCTCCCTCTGTGTGACATAAAAAGGTTTCACTCCTTCTTATGAATCAAAGCCCTGTAAGATAGTAACATCCATACGTCCGCACAAGCTCACTAAAGCTGCTGTGCCTACCCTTACAGCTAAGCTGGTAAATGCGTGCCATAAGGCTATTCAATCTCATGTGGACATTACTACTACCTCCATCGCGGCCTTGCCAGTTGTTGAAAATACCCTTGGGGACAAATATGAGGGGGGTTATGATGATGTTGATTACTATAAATTAGGACCCCCCGCAGAGGTAGAGGTTCCTGATCATTTAAAGCTGGAGGAATAGACTAGACCACCATACCTGAGGAAACATACCTCAGTCAAATTCTAGGGTTTCTAAAAGTGGATGACACTGCCAGCGATGGTGACTAATTATTAGCTGGCTTGATTCGACCTCTTCATCATGTTCTTCCCATATGATACATCTTGAATAGCTACCCTGAGACTGCTAAAATCACCTCCATCTCACGGCTCAAGGAGGTTTTAGCTTTGTAGCCTAACTTTAGAGAATCTCTCACTAAGGTTGAAGTGGTCATTCAAAAGGTTTGAATAAAAGCCATCCTAAACACTGGCTCCCCATTCAACTTGAACTCCACTAAACTTATCAAGAAAATAAAGCTAGCGC
>JAKSZP010007064.1:0-68770 GCA_022478985.1 Massospora cicadina | reverse complement strand
CCCCAGTGTCTGGGGTTGTATCCATTTGGTTCATTTTTGGGTTGCTATTCACAAGTGCCCTACACCAACGATTTATCATTTTTTCAATCTGTGGCTCCATACAACGTCTTACATGCATCAATGCCTCTGGAATCCTGGCTTGCTTTTTGGGTGCTCACATATCCCAACTGTCAGGCTGGTCTAAACTTCTTCTGCCATTTTCATGACAGGTATTGATCAGCTTGATCAACACCTTTCATCTATTTATTGTACTCTACAACAGATTCAGATTTGGGTACTACTTTTCCTGACTGAGTAGATACATCTATCATCTTTGGTGAATACATTGTCAAGATTCTTTTAATAGTTTACTTTTATTTGAATCTTAATTTATTCAAAGTATGCTGACCAGGGGATGGACAGTACCAAAAAACAAAAAATAACAAAAGAACTCAATTGAAAGAATGATTGGGAAGATAAACAAAAACTTCTAACCAGATGGGGAGCAGTAACTGCCAATCCACTATGGATAAGGGTGAGGGGGCTCAGGTGATTTGTCTGCAGACAAGTTCACCACAATTATGTCATATTAGTTGGAGATATGGACTAAGGAAGAGAGCCAGGGCATTGGGGCATCAGTATAGTATAGGTGGATGGCAGTGTAGTAAGAGTTCTTTTTCCCTTAATAGAGAGCAGCACATTAAACAGCTTCAATAAATTCTGCTAAGTGATGCTCAGCTTGAATGTGGGCATCAGGGAGCTGGGTAAAATTGGAGATACTATGGAGGGTGATTCTATCAGATGGGTTAAATGCTGATAGTTTAGTGACATGCATAACAGCAACTTCAGCATCATAAAACATTTTGAAATATTGCTGCAGGCTGATTTAGGGAAATCAGGGGGGAAGTATAGTGTGGACAGCCTTTGTTGGTATTGAGCCAATAATTCAGCCACTGCTTTATATAAGTTTGGGCAATGGGGGAGGCCACCACTGAAAAGGTGAGCTAGTGGTCACTTTGGTAGGGAGTAGCATTGGATTTAGGAGTGAAATATCTGGGGGATAGGGTATTTAAAAATCAGAAACAAAAAATTCAGCCCAACTATAATCAAATTGGCTTAGCAGTTGACTGGATACCTCACTCATGATAACCTTACCTGATTCATCAATCTTAGCTAATAAGTCCTATGGATTTTTGGTTTAATAGAATAGTGGATGAATTCAGGTTGTTTTCCTTTTTTTAGCCTGCCAATTTTGTATCAAAATTTCATTTTTTTTTCTTCAAAAATTTGGTTCACCTTCTTTCATTTTATTTATTTTTAAATCTTTCAGAATTTCTCTGTTTAACCTCATATTTCTACATATATATATATTTTTTGTTAGGAGTACCTCAACTGTATTTACACTGTTGTAATAATTGTCCACGCAAACATGATGTTGGAATCCTGAAAATGGTGATAGAAGTTATAAAATTGAAATTTGCAGTTTTGCACCAGCGCCTGAATAAATCTCAAAAGTATAAATATATCCGGATTTGGCTTCACAGACCATACGAATAAGAATGCCATACTTTGTCAGTTTCGCTTGGTTATAAGTTCGAAAAGATAATTTACCTCGCCAGGCTATTATACCCTCATCAAGTGATAACTGTTGCTCTAGTGTGTGCATAGTTCGAAATTTGTTTTGCATATAATTTATAACATTTCTAATTTTGAATAACCTATTTGATTTATCATTTATTAAATCATTATTACAAAAGTGCCACATTTTCCAAATTTGAATAAATCAATTGTGACTAATTGTTTTTAAAAAGAAAGGAGTTTCTATGTATGGTGAAGGTGACCAATAGTTATATATGCTGTCCTTGTGAACTTTCCTCATCAAAATTAGTAAACCCAAAAAACTTTTTTATTTCTTGTAGAGTCACATCAGTCCACTTTACAGATTTATATTCCTTATATTTGTGAATGACTTGAGTACGATACCTGTTAGTTTCTATTGTCAATAGTTCAAATAAATCATTTCCAAGAAACAATTGAATTAAATTCAATATACTTTCTTTATTTTGAGGTAATATGTTTACGCCTGAGGTTTGTTGATACCCTTCTAAAGAAATCTTCTTATCCTTTTCTGACCACTCATCAACATCACTGCCTGAATCCTCCTTATCATTCTCTGAATTGGTCGAAAGTATCCTATGAGCACATCTCTTTCCTAATATGATGATGTCACTGTCACTATCTATGGTGTCACTATTATGTATATCAAAATTGTCTTCTGAGCATTCTGATGCACTATCGAGGTTAAATTCATCATAATTATCTTCATTTTCTTGGGACATTTTTATAACGGCTTTTTTGTTGATCAAATATAACAATATAGAAATAGAATTGTTTTCAATGTGAAAATTGTATTTCAAGAACTGCAAATGACTCCAGCTCAACTATAACTGAATATTGCATCCTCCTACCCTTTCCTATTATATTTCCTGCCGAATGTGTTCCTTTGCACGAAATGTTTATCAACATCACTGGCTGTAATAACTTTCTATTATATAATGTTTTACTCGTTCTGTTATTGTTAAAGAGTTGTAGTGATAATTTAGTGTGAGCAAAGAAGCGAAGTGGGCAAGGTCATCAAAATATATTGGAAATATTCTGAAAACTATACATACAGTATTGCTTTATATTACATTGGTTGCGTTCTTTTTGGAGAAGTTTAAAGAGTTCCCTAACATAATTTATTTTACTCTGTTTCTCAAAAGAATGCAGCTATTGCCAAACGGGGAGATCTCCCCAATTGGTTGTGTACTGATAGTTTACTTGATGGGGAGATCTCCCTGATTGGTCAGCAAAGTATTAAAATACAATTTGTAGCTTGAAGAACTTATATAATATATCATATACCAGATCCATATTCTCTTTATAGTTATTCTTTGTTTTCAATTTTCAATTTTATTTGAGATACACTGACCAGGGGATGAACAGTACCGAAACTCAAAAAACAAAATAAAATAAAACAACCCAATCAAAAGAACAACTGGTAAGACACAACAAAGACACCAAAACCAGGCGGGGTGCGGAAATGCTAACCCAGCATGGCTGAGGGTGAGGAGGGTCAGGCAGTTTGTCTGCAGATGAGTTCACCCTGACTATGTCATATTTGTTGGAGAGATGGATTAAAGTGGAGAGCCAGGGTGTTGGGGCATCAGCGTAGTGTGGGTGGATGGCATTGTAGTATGAATTCTCCACCTCCTCAATAAAACTACAGGGTAGACAGCATCAATAAATTCTGCTAAGTGAAGTTTGGCTTGAATGTGGGCTTTGAGGAGTTGGGCAAAATTGGAGATACTCTGGCAGGTGATTTTAGCAGATGGGTTAAAATCTTCTAGTTTAGTGACATGCATGATGGCAGCTTTAACATCATCAAAATAATTTAAAATATCGCTGCAGGGAGATTTGGGTAAATTGGGGGAGTATACTTTGGGAAGCCCTAGATAGTATTGCGCCAATTATTTGGCCACTGCTTTGCGTAGGGTTGGGCACTGGGGAGAGGCCACCACAGCTAAGGCAAGCTGGTGGTCACTTTGGTAGGGGCTAGCATTGGGTTTCAGAGTAAAACATTTGGTGGGTGAAGTATCATCAAAATCAGAGAGGAAAAATTTGGCCTGACCATAATCAAACTGGCCAAGAGGTTGACCAGTTTGCTCACTCATAATAACTTTACCTGATTTGTCAATCTCAGCCAATAGGTCCCATAGATTCTGGTTTACAATAATCATGGCATTAAATTTGGGTGGGTGGTAGTGGGTGAATGAGTTGCTTGGGAGAGAATAGTGGTCCAAGTCTGACTCTGATTGGTGGGATAGTTATTCTTTATTTCATGTTATAAAATATAATTTAACTAATTTCTATATTAACTATAAATAAGAATTCATTATTTAGTTATATTAGGCGAAGTTATTAGCCATGTATTTTATTTATTTAACTGAGGTAAGCCAACTAGGGGACAAACATTACTGAACTAAAAACTTAAACTAATATAACGTAACTAATTGATTCAAACAAAATACCCAAATGAGCAATTGAATAAATCACACCAAACAAAAACAACCAACCAGGTGGGCAGTGGAGACCGCTTATCCCTCCATAGCAGAAGGGGAGGGGTATTAAAGGTCTCATCTTCAGCCTCAGCTATCTCTTCCCAGAGTAGGGTACATGTCAAGGCAGATAGCAAGGGCGTTGGGGCATCAGCAGTATATAATTTGATATCAATGATGATTGGTACTTCCAAAGTAATTGCCAACCATAAAAATGGCAGTAATATATTTGGCTAAAGCTTTTTTGGCTTTAATGTGGGTTTTTAACAAACGTTGCAATGTTGGTTCAGGTAATCTTAGCTTTTAGATTCCATGCTACAGTTACCACATTATGGATAGCATCAGTGATATTTTTGTGCAGTTGTTTCACATTAATCCTACTTTTTGGAGTAAGATTTTGGGGATAACAGGAGGCGAAATTCCTCCTGCAAGCGCTGCCACTGATTTGGCCGTGGCTTTGAAGAGAAACAGCAATCTGGTGTGGCGGCTGCTTCTATTGCAAGCTGGTGTCACTGTGGATTGGTTCGGTGTTTGGCTTTGGGGAATATAAATGAGGGGGAAATTCTGCATCCTATTTTGCATTACAGAACTGGCCAACTTGCAGCAAAGTTTCTTCAATGATATTACCCAATTTGTCAATTTCATCCAAAAACTCCCATGGGTTCTGGCAAAATTGAGTTGGACAATCGGGCGTATGATTGAGGATTGGTTGAATTGTTGGGTGTTGCATGGGATTAAACTGGGGTCCAGTCCTGATTTTGATTTGAGGAATCATTTGTGGCACTGGGGCAATGTGGGGTCTGATTGGTAGCTGCAGGTGCAGCTGCAGAAGCAGGCTTTAGGGGGGGAGGTAGGATTTTACCCCATGTCAGAATTGGCGCAGGGTGGGCAGCAGTTTGGTGGCTTTCAGATGTACTATCAGCACTGTCAGAAGCTGCTAGATATGGGCACTTGCGTTTTGAGTGGTCTAACTCAAAACAGGATGGACAAATCGTCCATCCACCCTCAACACGGGCCCAGAACAAATGGTCAGGGGCAGAGGGGATAGCAGTGTGAGGGGGAATCAATGGGGCAATTTTGTTCATTTCAGGGCTGATCATGGCATATGCCCGAGGTCCAGCGAGGCGTGTGGCCCCATTTGGGACCACAAATTGCATGATGGGGTTGGAGCCATAGGCTTCCAAACCTTTCACCAGCTCCAGGTGGAGCACCTCAGGGGAAAGGTGAGTAGGCAAACCAGAAAACTGAACCACCAAGGCGGCGTTCGCTGGGAGCCAGGTTTGTGTTCAAGGGAGAGGTGTATCCTGGAAGACCAGGAGCACCGTTGCTGCAGTGGCGGCATCAGCTTCACAAGTAAAGCCAAGATCAAAATACCCCTTATAAGGGCGGAAGTAAATAAAACTGGCTGGTATCATCACTGCCTGAGCCATTTTGATAATGGCTTGGTCGTTGTATGGGAAAAGTTTACCATATTAGACCCTAAGGCCAAAATTCATGTTGCTCCAAGGGAGCACCAGGGGCAGTGGGGAGCCGCTTGGGTTTAAGCGAGGTGGGTGTCAAGATCCTTGGGAGGAAAAAATCATCCCAGGGGTTTGGTATGACTGGGTGAGCCAGTCCAAGCGCGTTTTCCTGTCAAACAGAAAATGGTGGGGGGAGTTTTGCCGCTGCCTCACACTGGGACAGCTGGCAGAGAATCTGAGGACATTGGAGTGAAACTACGGTGGTTAATTAAGTTTTTACTTTTTATTAACCATATAAATTGCTCAAAAGGTTACGCTAAGCAGAAAGAGAGTTTTTTGGTGCTAGCCATGTATTACATTAAAAAGTGGGTCTACTAAGTTATATTAACGCTATGGTTGCATCATAGTTTACAAAAAAAACGTTGGAACTTATCGCATTATAGTTTATTATAAATATTTATAAGTTTACAGGCCATAATGATGTTAAGTATAGGTACTTAGATCAACAATAGTTTTCATAAGTTTGTTTAAATCAAAAAAACTATTGAAGAAGTTGTAAGATCAATTTTGCATAAAACACTACTATCTTACACCCCAAAATTACAACATACTAATAAGATAGCTAGAATAAGCTTTAATTGTGAATTAAATGGGAAATTAGACTGCTCAGTTTATAAGACAGCAGCAAAATATTAGTAATACAATAAAGATTATATAGAAACCATAAGATGTTAGACTAAAAAGTCACAATAGCTTCAGCATCCTCATACTTTAGCCTTTAATTTAATTAATTAGATAAAAATTAAAAGCTAGAAACTTAACATTATGTTTGCTGTACACTTTTTTAAAAATAATTATGTAAAGCTACCCTAAACCAAATGATATTTGTTAATGCGTCAAGTTAATGTAATATTCTATCACTGTTGTATGGCGCACCTTAATAAAACAACTTACCAAATAAAACTAAATTAAGTCTCTTTAAATCTGCTTATAAGAGATACTCTATGACCTTTTGCATTATAGAAAAATTAATAAATTTATTCTACTAAACAGTTGTTACTCTCATATCTCAGCAAAACAACTATACGCCCATTTCTTGAGTAGTTCTATACTCACTTGCTTTATATCTTTAACAAGATCCTCACGTCTTATGACTATGTACTTGCTTGTCTTACTTTATTATTCATGTAGATATGCATCATAGATTGTATTGAAAAATTCACTACCCTTTATTATCAGTTCTGATAATTAAGGTTTTCAAACAATAAACCTTATCAAAGCTAGTAAGCTACTTAAAACTTTACTACCTGGTACTATGCAGATTTACCTACTAAAGGCTCCTCAATAATAGAATAATTAAGTTGGTAAACACGCTTGGGTTACAGAGTATATAGGGAGATATGTTGGTAAATAACACCTACACCTCTATCCAACATAGGAATTATATTCTATGCAGTAGGGAAAATCTATTGTGATGGTTTTGTAACTTCTTAATAGAGAATAAAAGGTAATCTAACCTATATCTACATATTTTTCATAATTTACAAATAGGGTGCTTGTATCTTTTATTTTGCTTTAGATGCAGATCAAGAAGCTCTAGTTTAAGACAATGAATGACTCTATATAAAGATGGAAATCTTCAAAACATTAAGTAGTTATAAGTTTATTAAAATCCAAGTTTGCTAAAGTAAACTGATTTTTGTAGGTACCTATAAGATTAAGGTCAACCAATAGTAAAAGATTTATCTTAATATGATAAGCGTTTGTAATTCTACACTTTAGTAAAAAGCAGGGATTAGGAAATAATATGTGCAATTTTTACAAATTATAAGAAGTGTTTTTTAATGTTCATGATCATTTATTTAATTTTTGTATGATGAAGCTATTTTTTAGATGAAAATAATTTCAATTTTTCCAAGTATGACCCTTTACTATAATTCAAAGCCAATTATCAAGCGTTTCCTTCTTTAAAGGATGGAATTAAGGTCACAGAATTAAGATTCCATAATCCAAAACTTTTCTGAAATTATTATAACTATGTATTAAGTAGTTTTTAGAATTTTTGAACTTTAATAAGTATACTTATACACTTCTTATTAAACCACAAACTCTTTATAGTAACATACCTTGCATCACTAGATTTTAAGGGCCAAAGAAACTGGACTGAAAGAACTTTTTGGCATCAGGTCCAAAGTTACTAAAGTCTGGAAAGCCAAAGTAATTTAGTAACTTATAAGGGTAAAATCCAAAGCAGTCCTTTACATTTTACAGTATAATTGTTGCATAAGCTCATGAGAATTATAATCCAGAATGAGAGATGAATCAGCCACCAAAATATGAGAATTATAAGTGATATCTGAATATTATGGCCTATTGGTAAGGCTGTAGAGTCCACAGAAGCAGCGGTGGAGTCAAATTTCATATTTGTGACTTATTCAAGAGAAATCCAGATCAAGATATACAACAACTAGTGGACTCTGATAACTTTATTAATATTCAAAATAGAATGATACCAAATAGAATATTGTAGATATGAGAAAAACACCTTGATGACCAGCTATCAGAAAATATCTGAAAAATGAGAATCTAGGATTTAGGAAGCTAATATCAAGGGCGAGGACTAAAAAGTGGATTAGATACTTAAAACAAGCCCTAGCTTTATAGCTTTACAGATTGATAATGTTCATATCGTCAAATATTGCCATTCCTATAATCCTATAATCAGCCTCACCATTATAGTGGAGCCAAAGAGTTTATTTTCAGTTGCCTGGAGATGTCTTTTTGGAAAATTATAGCCTCCTTTGTGTTGGCTCTTAGAAATGGAATAGCTTCTGTAAGGCAATGACAAAGCACCTTCATGTCAGAAGGGAACATATATTGGCAACTAACCTGTTATACAATTGGTAATACTTTTTCAGGAATATTTTAAGTAATGAAAAATATAAGTTAAAATTTTTAAAAAGAATTCAGAACAAGTTTATCATTCTAAAATTCTACAATATCTATAGGATGTGGGGAGCCTTGTAGTGTTAAATGCATCTGGGTATTTAATCAAAGTTTTTTCTCATCCAGTATGAGAGCAAGCAGCGATCATCTTCCTATATTGACATCTAGATTGTTATGATCCCAAAGTTCTGTAATTTGGGAATGCAAATTGTGATTTGATACACAGTTTAACCCAGGTTGTCAATTGGTGGCCCAGTAAGAATCATACCTTATGATGATTCCTAAATCCCTTCTATTGATTCTTACCCATTTTGGGCATCAATCTATTAAGCAGTAATTCGTTTGTGAAGAAGGATCAAAGCTCAGAGGAGGGCATTCAGACTGCACATTATTATAATCTTCAGTAGGTTTGAATCACACGCCATTACAAACTTTAAGAGTGTCCCTCATAATTTTCTGGAGGGGGACATAATCATTTAGGAACCTAGCATGAAACTTATTAACCACGGTGCCCTGGATTACATCTGCAATGGAATAATTGGAATCTGCCTTATATAGGATGTGATATGGCCTGACCATTAAGGTGTCAAGCTTGTTGGGCAATATTCCAGGTAATGACAATAAAATAAGATGCAATCTACAAACTTAAGGTTGGGAAGGGTAAGTTAATAAGCATTAAACTGCGCAGTTACCTTTATAGTATCAACGATTCCTTGTGTGGTAAGCATTTAAGTCTTGGTGATTTTGTTGGACAGTGCCCTCATGGTTAACATATGTTTCAGGAGTGGAAGAGTCTATTAGCGGCTGGACACTTCTAGGTAATTGTGGTTCTCTCCCATATAGGGCCTAAAAAGCTACATCTTATTTAATCAATAACTTATTCGGTAAGCTAGAAAGATGGATGACAGCAGGGACAGAGTTAGCTTTGACCCGTTTAGTTAGATAACTAATGGTGAGTAGGATGTAATAATGAGCCATGAAAACCCATAGATAAAGGACCAACTAAATCAACACTGAACATCTTAAATGGGAATGAGGGAGCCACGACTTGATTTTGGTAGAAGGGGCTCATACAATCCTGATTTCTTCAAGTTAACAGGCTTTCCATGCCTCATATATAGTTTCAAGCACTTGGTACCAATAACTTTGTTTTTAACCACTCATAAGTCTTCTTGATGGCGCCATGTCCTAATCTGTAGTGTCCTTTGAGAATAACTCTGGCTTTCAAGGATGTTCATATACAAGGCACCATTTTCCATCAATAGACTTATAGAGCATCCTATCCTTGATCTAGATTTCCTTCATCATATATAACAACATATTCTTGATCTCTGGTGTCTCCAACTCCAACTAGTCAGTCAGTCAATCAAATTATATAGTCAGTCTTCTTCAGGTACCAACAAAGCTAACATCAACATCCTTAATAATCCATCATCATTCTTGTGGATAGTACTGGTATGATGACTATAGTAACATTTGTAATTGTGTAGTCATAGCGTCCATCTAGATAGCCTCCCATCTGAATTTATATCTGTTGGAACCATATGCAAAAGGCATGATCAGTGATAATAGTGAAGTGAATCTCATATAGATAAGGTCAGATATGCTTAATATTAAGGATCACATCCAAGCATTCTCATTCATTAGTGCTGTAGTTCCGCTCAGCCCTAGAAAGGGTTTTAAGAAGTAGGCCACTGGATGTTCTACTTGATGATTACCTAAATGAATTAGAATGGCCCTCTCAGCCACATTTCTGACATTGATAAATAACAAGTAGTGGTGATTAAATTTTGAGTTATAAGGACAGGATGGGTAATTAGGCGGTCCTAAGAAGGTTGAATACCTGGCCCTGCTCAGGATTCCACTCAGAAGAAACGTTTTTTTGGAAAAGTAGACCAATGGTTCAGCAAGCTCAGTAAACCATGGGATGAGCTTTCTATTGTATCCCATAATCCTGAAAAACACATGGATGTCTTTAAGGCTTTTGGGTGGGGCAGCCTCCTGACTGTGGCAATCTTGTCTGAAAGGGGTTGTTACCTAATTTGTGACTATATGCACGGGGAGCTCCATTATGGGTTTAGAAAATGATTATTTGGAAGTCTTGATTTTTAAGATAAGCCTGCCTCAGCCAGTTAAGAACTGGACGAGATGCATTAGATGTCCATTGAAGTCTTAGAGAATACATTGATGTTTTCAAGGTAAACCAACAAAAACAGTAAATTTATGTCACCTAGCATTCCGTCCATAGCTCTTTGGATGGTGTCATATTATGCATAGCCCTTTTAGAACTTGGGTCAGCTCTAATATACCTTCATTTGATATTGAATGCACTTAGATTGATAATAGGGGGTGTAGGGATTCCATTTTTTGTGGCTCAATGGTGCAATACTGAGAAGGCTAACAGTCAATATTTGGAGAATTCTAAGTTTCACAACTATTATTTTATTTAACTTTGAGGATGCCAAGTCACGCTTAGGTCCCATCAGAAAGATTATCTGTCCTATGGTAAGATTGTCATAAGGACTTACTTAAGTGAAGATACTAAAAAGAGATAGAAAAATGTGTAACTGTTTTAATAGATATGGGTCTTTTATATTACATGTAGAAATATAAACCCCATAAAGGAAAGGATTTTTAAAATCAATAATATGATAGAGCTGGATGGAAGACTCATGGTCAGGCGATGCATCCAGATTAAATAATGCTTTTGTAATATATTTTAATAAGAGAAAAAGTTTAAAGAATGAACCAAATTTATTGAATTTTTATCACTTAGGTCAATTATTGATAAGGTTCTTAATTCATACTCTTTAGCTTGTACATTTTAATTTACTGCATTGAACATCAACTGATGAAGTAATCACAAGAATTTGTGATAATCCTTCGTTTTTCTAATCAGGATTTTATTTTGGGATGTTCTGAGCTCTTATCGGTCTAGTGGAGTTTTTTTATGTTGGGTTGAGACTTACCAACTATAATTTTTTGTAATGTTTGTGGAAGAATTTCTTTAACTTCTTTTCATGTCTAGGTGTTGAATATCATTATGGGATTCAAATAGCTGATTTTCCCCCTTATATTCAATAATCTGATATCCAACATCGCCCCTTTAAGAATATTGGCAGGGACCATCTAGTACTAAAAAAAAGAATATTGGCAGGGCGTCGCCTCCCTCAAGGGAAGATCCACAGGACTAATGGGGCAAGTAGCAGTTGCTAACTCACTCATCCTCCCAATACTATGGTACTATGCCCACGCAATCGCCTTCTCACCCATCTTTTAACATCAATCCGCGCGCTCATCCAGGGCTGGCTGTGGCCCAGATCTCATCCTCCCATATGGATGGAAACACTCTTTGGCCCACGCTCAAGCGGAGGCATGGAACTAATAGATTTTGAGAGCCACGCCAACCGCATCCTGGGTACCTGGATAAAGGAAGTCCTTGCCCCAGACCTCCCGCAGCAACACTGGTCCATGGGTTTGAGAACTAACTTCGCACAGGCGCTCAAATTAACCAACCCACATAGCACACCCAGACTACTATCATACCTTGCTAAACATCCTACCGCAACAGGCCTGCATGGAACCCCCCTCACTTCAAACATATCCTCTGAACCATCCACCGCATGGGATGGACCGTAGAGAACACTGGCACTGTTCAGGGAAGGGGATGACCCAGCCCCCACTTTAAATTAAGAAATCCAGAAAACCACCCCCAGAGAGACATGCTTGCTATGACCCCAACCATTGCTAGAATCAAATACCTAGATGCGTTGGACATCCCCTACGATTTAACCACACAGAAGACAGTGTGGAGAATGACGCACCACTCACTCCTACAGCTGAGGGTAAGAGCTAACTCCTGGCGCTGTCTGAGAAGGACCTATAGGACAGCGGACCGCTCCAATTCCCTCCACGCAACCTGCGCAGTATATGGAGGGGAGGGCTCCCTACATCACCGCCTAGAAACATGCCCCCCAACCAAAGCCATATGGCAGGAAGTCGCGCGCCTGCTAAAGATCCAAAACGAGCAGGAATTTTCTATCTCAAAGAGCCTCCTCGCACTTCAGATCAAATCACCAATCCCATCTACCCTCCGCTCCCTAATGATACCCATTGCAATGTGGACAATCCATACCATTGCCTTAGATGCATTCAGGGGCACGGACCAACCATCTATGGGGTTATCAACAGGTTCCACGTCCACTTACTGGAGCACATCCAAGCCTGGCTCTATGGATATATGAGGCCAAGGCAATAGGCGCTCATAGAATCGTGGTTCCCACTCTGGTTCCTCCACACAGACCCCTTCCTTCACACCTGCTCCATAGCAGGGGAAACCTCCTCTGAGTAGCATACCAACCCCCCATACCTGGCAGTCCCGCTGGCAACAGGGGTAACCTGAGTATCCCAGGGTGCCCAATTTTATCTATCTTCATTTTCCACACATATTTAGTAATGCCCATCCTCTGGTCAGCTTACCTCGGTTAAATAAAAGAATATTGGCAGGGTAGTACAGACGTATAAATCAGTTATGTATGCAATCGTTACAACAGTTGTTTGAAAATTGGGTATTTACCTCCACGTCTGTAGGTTATAGCATATGGTCCAATTCAGATATAATCTAGTATCCTAATTGAGGCGTTATACTATTGAGATAGTACTAGACTAAATCTGAAATCTCAAAAATGGGTAACAGTTGGCAGGATAAATCTGCTTTTTCTTCTCTTGTAACCGTTTTAACTAAATTTTCATTGCCTATGACTGGAGTCTTTAAATCTTCTGGGCTAATCATCTTAGCTTTTTTGGGCTTTTCATTATTTTTTTTGGAAACTTTGCGGGATGATAAATCCAGTATTCCAGGTTCTCTTCTGTAGAAGGCCTTTAAGGGTGTCATTTCGATGATACAATGGAAACTTATACTATAAGCCATCATCATACTTGGGAGATATTGTTCTTAGTGTAATGGAATCTGGTAGCCATCTTGCATAGTAGTAGAACTAAAACCCACTCACTCTTTTTTATATTTTGTTAGTTGAGGGGTTGTAGAAATCTTAAAATAGTTGTTGAAATCACATTATCATAGCTAAGATTCTCACAGCTCTTAAAGTAAAGTTTTTTTTGTTATTGCATAGCAGTACATATGGGCAACTGAGCCTAGCAAATATAGATTGACAAAAAAGGTGGCTGTATCCTTGGAGGTCTGCATGGGAATGCATTTGCCTTGACCAGCTTCATGAATGATCAAGCCTTACAAGGATATATTGAAATTATCCTGTAGATTTAGGAAGTGAAACTATGACATCTAAGCTGATGGTATGAAATGGTTGCTGAGGGGGCATTAGATGATACTTGTATTTACCCTTATACAGAGTTTGTTTTTTACAAGTTATGCAAGAATGTAAGACTCCCATCACATGTGACAGCCAAGGCTATGCCTGACCTCCACATAGCCTTAATTTCCACTAAGAGGAATACTTAGGCCAAACAGGCGGGTTGCAAAGGCTCAGACCTCAAAAATCAGCCAGAAAATAAAAATCTTAGTTAAAGCGTAAATGACATTATGTCAAATTTAATACTATTTGACTATATAAAACAAATCAAGGTAAATTTTATTAATTTATATAATTTCAATTAAAAGTTTTTGAAATGGCCCAAAATTTCGTTGGATGGTCTAGAATGGGTCTAGATGTAATTTTGAGGTTTGGAATCCTTGAAAGGCCCCAAGGGCCAAGCTACACACAGGCTCTGCGAGATCTTTCCCAAGAACAATTTTCCAGATCCCTTTTCTTAAAGTATACAAGCTAGCAAGTGAAGGTTCTTTATGAAACTTCATCTTCTAGAATTCCCACCAATATATATAGTCCAAGATTTTTCTTAAATATTATGATTACATCTATTTTTAAAATAAGGAATATGGCGCCATGGTCATCTGGAATGACAACCCAGAGCTAAAATAGTGTAGCACTTATGTGCTGCCGCTCCTTAGGGATGAAAACCAGCTGTTTAAATTCATTTTTATGAGTCTTAATGATAGTGCTGTACCTCCTAAGACTACTGCGTAGCCAACAGACATGTAATTTTATTTTTGGTTCTCTATCCTGTTTGGGGGATATAGCTTTAGCCCTGTTAGCAAACCTTCCAGAGCAACCATTAAAAGGCAAAACCCATTACACTACAGAGTTCAGTATTCCATTCTGATAGTATCAATCCTTGATCCATTTGTATGTTTTTCTTGCTCTTTTAAGTCCTAAGTTATTGTGGGCTTCCATTATAACTGGTACACATTACGAAGTTTGCAAGTAACATAACCAGTTTGTCCCAACTTTTTTGTATAATAACCCAGCAAAAAGTTTGTACTTTATGAGTTTTATTTCAACATCTTTTGAATGATTCATCTTCAATATCCCAAGAATCTGGATTCATGATTAGGTCATATAACCATTCAGCTTTTCTAATGTCGCGGTGTAGTACAAAAAGTTGAGTAAGTCCATCTAAATTCATGTTCTTTTTTCAAGCTCAATGGAAAATTTTCATATCATAGTGCTGATGTTTGAGAGCCGAATGGGCTAGTCTTCCTGTAAGGTTTTTCATGTTTTGCATCTGCTATAAACAAGCGTGGTCTGTAACAAATATAAAGTTCATGCCATACAAGAAGGGCCAGAAATGTTTCAACACAAGGAGAACATCTAGATATTCTTTATCAATGACACTGTATTTGAGATTGTCCTTTTGAAGCGTTTACTTTAATAAGACACTAGGTGTTTAATGACTACATCATTTAGTTAGTAAAGAATAACTCCTACATCTATTTCAGAGGTGTCTTTAAAAAATTGATGGCTTTCCATAATTAAAATGACATAAATAAGTATTCTTTTCAACAAATCCCTCATGGTCTCAAATGATAATTCTTTGCTTAATTCCTCATATGAAAAGATGTGTTTTTGGCAAACAAACGGTCAAAAGATTTGGCTGGTTTTGCCAGATTAGCAATATTTTGATGATGACATCACATCATTCCTAAGAAACTTGCATATCTCTGAGGCTCTTTGCTCATGTATCTTGAAGATCACTTCAACTTTATTGCACAAGAGTTGATTCCTTCCCACAATATTGCATGCCTAAAAATTTCAACTCCTGTTAAAAAGGTAAACTTCATAAGCTATAATTTGATGTGGTTCTCTCATAGCTGATGAAAACTAATTTAATGTGGTCCAGATAATCGATAAAGGTTTTTTAAACACCAATATGTCATCTAGGTAAACAATCACGCAGCCCAGTTTGAGATATTGCATTATATGATCCATCGCTCATTAAAATGAGGCAGGCGCGTTTCATAATCCCTAAGGGCACTGGGTCTTCAATAGAAATTCTTCCATGTAAGTCAAAGTGCACTTTTAAGGTATTCTAAAGATAGATCCATTTGCTGTTATATTCCAATAGCCACCGGAGAGGTCCATCACAGAGAAGTAATATGAGATGGAGAGATGGTCCAGAACATCATCTATTCATGTGATTAGATAGCTGTACTTCTTTGTGAGTCTATTTAGCTTCCTGCAACCCATCACTATTCTACGATAAACATTTTTAATGGTTAACAGTGGAGACAATGATAGACACTGGGAGGGTAAAAGTAAGGTAGAATCTAATAAATACTTGAGCTTGGTCTTCATGTATGGAGCCTCTAGATTCGACTTCTAAATAGCTTTGATCATATTGAGATTACTTCTCCTACGTTGTTACAATGTGTCCAGTTCTTCATGTGACCATAATCAGCATCTGACGTGGAGAAACAACTTAATGACCTTAAAATTAATTTGCTTTTAAGTTCTTCCCAAATTAAATAAAAATATATGGACTTGAGGATAGCACAAATTAAATTGTCAGAGTTTAGGCTAAAGTCAAGGTGAGTATTAATAAAATGTACCTTTTTGATTTTTTTCTATGTGAATTAATTGACCCTTCCTAATCTCTTGATATTTCTAATTGAGATATCTTTATTAGTTAGATTTCTAAGTATTATATCAATAGGCTGATGACAAACTGGCTTGGGGATTTCTAATAGAACTCTTAGTTTAAATCTACTGACTCCATCAACAATAGTGATATGTAACAAGCAGTTCAGGTTTAAATTCAGGGTATGTTGGTAGAAACTACTATTTATTCTCCTGATTAATTTTTGTCTATTTTCTACCATAAGAAGGTATGCCTTCTGCTGCATATACTGAGTTAAAATTATCTTTGTATGTAATATAGAAGTAGAATATTGCAAAAGTAAAGCGTAAACAGGGTACTAGACAAGAAAAGAGTATTCCTTCTTATATGCTTTTATTTAGTATGAGAGAACTTCATAAATGAGGATTAATAAATAACCTTCCTTTAAATTGATGACTCCTTTATACCTTTAGATAAATTGAATGCCAATAAATATAATACTGGCTATTGTCCAAGGCAACCATGAGAACTGAGAAAACTAATTTGCGTTCAAATTGGCAGTGAAGCATACGCGCCTATCTCCTTGGTATTGTTTAGGCTGGAAGTGCTATACTCCTATGTTATTTGTCTTAGAGGTGATTTTGATCTTTTTAATGAGATATGATAAGAAAATGTTGATAAGGGATCACGTATTCAAGTTAGCCATTTTCTCTGGCCTTATTTTAATAACCACTTCTACGTTAGTAATGGTTTCTCTAAACTTTGGAAGGAGGGATAACATCTCTTTAAAGGTGAACTTTGCATTGAGCTTAAGGCAGTTTCAGAATATTTCTTCTTAATCTCCATTAGACTGTGCACGTTTAATATGGGTCAGACCAACAGGTCAAGGTATTGATCAGCATCACTGGTTGTATCAATTATTTTGGGGCACAAAATAACTTGACTGAAGTAAATGTCCTCTGTGACCTGAGCGTTGTCAATATTTCTAGTGTTCATGTGATCTGAAATGGAAATATTAGCAATATACCTAAAATATATGATCTAGTGTCCTTGTAACCCCTTTAAGATTCGTCACTAAAATAATTTTAACACGCATGATATGAGCAATTGGCAAGGTTTTGATTTCAAGTGACTTAGGATGGTCAGCTTTAGAGGTATCTGGCCATAAGTTGACCGTCCTCTGCCCTGCTTGGCTATAACAGATTCTTCCTAAAGCACTCATCATTAGTGTGGTTATTCTTCTTTCAGTAGTCACACTTGATCTTCTCCACCTTCTTAGGCTTTTCTTCCTCCATAGTATACACTTTATTCATGGGATCCTTTTTGGAGGTCTCTGGAACATGGGTATCACCCACAACAAGAGGGCTTTTTAAATATCTAAGATATAGTTGAAGCTTCTTTTGATAGACGTGGCGTGCATAGCAAGGTCTGTAATACTATGTAAATCAGCAACAGCGACAGCTACGGCATTATTTAATATATGATTCTTTGATGTCATCAGAATCTGAGCCGCAATATAAAAGCAATCCACAAATTTGGCCTTGGTTTCATTTTATCATAGCACAATCCTCATGAAGCCTATTTCTTTATACTCAAGCTTTTATTAAAACTAAATTCTTTGATAAGCACTTTTTTTAACTTCACTCCAAGGGATCATGTCGTCCATATGGGGAACCATAAACTCCTGAGCCATATGGCTCAACCAAGAAATAATATGTTTAACTTTTGATTATCAGTTATAACTTTCATTGTGGCTTCATAGACAGAAAGAGAAAATGTGATACTTCTTTCTCCAGTTGTAAGATTGCCCTTGAAGGAAGGCTTAAAAATACTTCCATACAATCCAGTGACAATGTGTACTCTATGAGCTTCAGATTTAGGAAATTCAGTACATGCGTTGCTCTATTCAACTTGTAGAGAAAGTCAGAATATTTGACACCTGTAGATGTTTAAAGTTTTGCTCCATACCCTTTAAGGTAAATCTTGATGTGACATCCAGTAGATTTATTTTTCTTTCAAGGATAATTTCATTAATTTCTAAATTTTTAATTCAGATTTTCAAAGTTTGAATTTTTTGACAAGCAGTAGAGCTAAAATTTTTCATGAGTTTGTTCTCATCATTGATAATCTGATACGCTGATTCAAGTCCCTCTTCATCTGTTAGCATTAGTGCTCTGGGGAGACTTGTTGGTCTTGGTTTTCAGCTCTTTTGTGAGATTATTTTACCGTTTTTCAGATTTATTAAGCAATAGTAGATCTTATTAATATCTTCTTGACTTGGTAATTTGCTCCATATTACACTCCCTGATTTTTAAAGTTGTTTGACAATTAAATGAGTATTTACCTGAGTTAAATGGTATACCAGCTCCTTATTAACATATTACATTAAGAAGATAAGATTTTGAGGTACTGATTGAGTCTCAGAGTTTTGATAGACTTCAAGCTCATCAATTTGTTGTAGGGATTTCACTAGTTAGAACTTGATTAATTTTCTCTTTTCTTCCTCATTATGATGTTTAGAAGAAGTTTGGGCAGCCAATTTACCAAGGACTTTGACATCATGCTTTTGAAGCTCTTGGGCAGAGCATCAAGTAATCTTTTGGTAAATTCATTTGACTATGTAATGGCCTTTCTGAGAGGTTTAATAGCTTTTCCACATACTTGATAATATAGAATTTGATGTTCCTCATTTAGTTATGTAATCGAATAGTAAATGAATAATTCATCTTAGTCAGTTGTCAGACTTCACCTTTACTTTGAGAGCAAAGTTAATATACCTGTTTGTAGGACATCCATAAGGCGCCCTTATATTAATATATTAAAGTATTTTCTTTTATGGAAATCTAATAGGTACACAATATGGTAAAGTGCTGGGTGTACAAATCGCATGACATAGCAAAATACATTTGCACTTGAACTGTATGTCTCTGGGAGAACATTTGATTCATATAAGTTCATAAGAGTCTTTTCTGTGGCGGATACCCTTTTGGGCTGGCTATTTATCCTGGGTAAATGGCCCCTTGAAATAAGTTTTGAACTTCTTAATTAAAAATCAATATTAGACGTTGAGATTTGAGAATCTCAATTAACTTTTTTTTATTTTTTATGTTACCAAAGGTGGATTTCCTATTCAGGCATCCTCTTCATCATTTCTTTTTGTACACACAGAGGGTTTTGCTATCAATTAACTTGTCTTCCATGGTGCAATCAATTAGATTCATCTAATAATTGAATGATGGCTGAGCCCCCTGAAGTAAACACCAGCCTGTAGGGCTTCCTTTTTTTGTCGCTTGATGGTGCTAAGAGCAATGAACCCAACAGTTATAACTAAAGCAGTATAAGACTCATAATAAGTAATTTATTTATTTTTGAGGATGTCAAGTCACACTTAGGTCTCATCAGCTAGAGTATCTGTCCTATGGTGAGATTAGCAAAATGACTTATTGAAGTCTAGATATCTAAAGTGACAGATAAAATACATAACTTTATTTTAGTAGATCAGGGGTTATACATTACATGGTACAAATAAACCCCATAAGTGAAAAGATTAGTAAATTGAATTAAAGGAGAGATCTGGATAGAAGACTCATGGTCAGGCGATGCATCCAGATATAATAATGCCTTTGTAGCATAACATGTTAAAAGAAAAAGTATTTTACATGAACCAAATTGATTGAATTGGTATCACTTAGGTCAATTTATTGGAAGATTCTAAATTCTTACCCTTTTGTGGGCACATCTTAATTTAATTCCTGAACATCAACTGATGAATTAATCATTTTAAATTAAGTCAATTTTTTGCCTTAGTTAATTCAAATTCTTTTTTAGGGTATTCTAAGCTTAAATTGGTCTGTTAAAGATTTACTATTTTTAGGTTGACCTTACCAACTATATACTTTTTCTGTATAGTTGTTTAAAGGAATTTCTTTAAACCCTTTTCATGTCTAGGTGTTAGTTTTTTTGGGATCTAAATAGCTGTTATTCATCCCATTATGTCTGATACTCTGATATCAAAAAGAGGGCTAGCTTGATCTTCAAATACCTGCTGGAAAGATTAATTTCCAAAAAGTACCAAGCTCAGGATAGGAGGCGTAAAAAGTTGTCAATATGAGGTAATAAATAACTGTCCTTCTTGGTCATCAAAATAAGTTTGTTTTAATTAATGACAACTTGGTAACTTTTTATCTTTTATAAAAATGAGTGGGAGGTGCGATGAACATGGTCTTTGGGATGGTACTAGCACTTGAAACTCTAGTAATTCTTTGATACCTATAGCAACTTGGGATTTTCTACTTTGTTCATCTGATATGCCCGTGCTATAAATAGAAAGAATCTCCCATTTCTACATCATATATGGCACCTTTTATCTTACTAATGTCATACATGAAGAAGAATAGTAAGGTACCATATTCCTCAAGTAACTCACAAACTTTTTTCTTTGTTCTAGAGTTAGATCTTCTCTAACTAAAGAGGGAACTAATGGCACATTGTGAGGTTCTTATAACTTGAAGTCACAGAGGTTCCCAAACCCTTGAACACTATTAATTATAATAATAGGAATTATCTGTACATGTGCTATTGGGGTGCTGGGATCCATCATATGTGCCTTCATAACCAGATTGGTTAGTGTCACAGAGATAGGCCTGGCGTATGCAAGATCAAGTTCTCCCAATCAAGTCAAGAACTCCTTCACTAATGATTTAATGACACTTGTATCTCTAATAGTTTCCCAAGGGTGATGTATAAATGCGCCTGGGTGTTAATTTTAATCTGGGACTTTTGGGGAATTATTTTTGGCTCTGAAAAGTTTAAAGGTATTCCTTCTACTCCATAAGACACATGGGGTGGCAGTCATATACAAGAACCCAGATATTGTGTTTAATTCTCTTAACTTGTCATCTATCCTCAGTAAGTAGGTACAAGCTTTACACGTATTTGTAATCCTTTTTAGTCTCAATTGTTAGGGATACACGTGTCCCAAGTAAGGGCAATAATCCTTTGACATAATGTATAATAGTATTGTACTCTCAAAGTAATTGAGACACCAACTTTAATTTGTAACTGGGGTTATTAAGGGCTACTACCAAGGTGTCTATAGATATTTTACCAAGCCTGAGTGGGTGTGCAGAATAGTCTAAATTGAACTCATACATTGGGACCAACAGTTTCATACATCAAGTAGTGCAGCATGTTGG
Source organism: Massospora cicadina (assembly GCA_022478985.1). Classification (NCBI taxonomy): domain Eukaryota; kingdom Fungi; phylum Entomophthoromycota; class Entomophthoromycetes; order Entomophthorales; family Entomophthoraceae; genus Massospora; species Massospora cicadina. The sequence continues at coordinate 47,161 of JAKSZP010007064.1, read as the reverse complement.
GAGTTAATTTGAATTTTTTAAAAAGTTTTAACAAAATGACATTCACTGGAGACTCACTAATAAATGATTGTAAGAATTGGAAGTTTTAAATATTAATGGTGACTTGAGTACCCAGGATATTGAACTGGCGAAGCAAAGTGATGAACTTTGGTGACTCACCAGAAAAAAATAAGTGGTATTGTAATGTTTAATGTCAAAAGTAGATAACTCGTTCAACTAAGTATCTCAAGAGAAAATTTTACATGGACACAGATTTAGCTAGAGGCATGTTAATGAAAATGCCAGCGCAAAGAGCCTCTTTCTTAGTGATGAACTCCCTCTTGCTGATAGTTCACGGTCTGCTGCCTCTGTACGTCGCTTATAGACTTGATCAAGGTGTGATGATGACTTTTGCAATAGGAGATGATAGGTAGGGTTTTGTCCTTTACTTTTATGACGTGTACATGAGGTCTGTTGCGGGGTTTCTGAGAGGCAAATAATTTTTAACTTTTTACAAGAACTTTGAGCAATTCCTACTTGATTTTTCACATTCACATAAAAGTTTGCTTTAGCACCATCATATGAAGTTGGACGTTAGGCCAGGACTCAAGTGCAGAGATGACAGAGGTAACGGCGTCATCTATAGAAGTGCAACTAGTAACTAATGGCTGAGCGCTGGCATAGAATCATCTAGAGAAATCAGTGTGACTTTTTTGTCAAGGTGAATCACTATGAAGGCCTGTTTCTGGTTTGAGAGGTTTGATCACCCCAAACTCTTAAATTAAAGCGGTCATTACTTGATCTCAGGTTTGAAAGTCATGCAGGTGAGAACATGATATTTCTGGCTTCTCTGCAGTGGCAAGAATGGATGTACTTAACTTTCTGTCTGTTAGTGGCCTCCCTTCATCGCACACTTGTAAGCATTTGATAATGACATGATTCTTTCCTGACAAGGAGTGAACCTCTTCTTTAAATTAGGCTTAAAGATAGAGCCTGAAGGGGCAAGATGAACGTTTATGCCTGTATTGGTAATATGCCCAGCCAGAGGACACTGTATCCACATACTCACAGGGGCTCTTTGGTCCTTTTCTTGGGTTCTTCATATTATCCTGTAGTTTATTCCAGCATCAATCTAGGGCGGCTGTACTTGTCTTTTGTTCCATATGAACTTCCAGAGCTGATATCCAGCTTCACAATTGCTGATTCAGTTTTTGAGGTAAGTAAAAGTTTGTAAATATGATTAAGCATTTATTAGTGACTTTATTGATGCATGTCTGTTTTCTATCTCCTCTCCATATGACTCTAAGGTAACGTTGATATTGATTAGGTGACAATTGGGCAGATATTGCATCCTTTTTGCAATTTTCACCATCAGCTAATGTAAAGATTTTATACTTCAACAATATTTTTCTTTAACATGGAATTTCAGAAATCTTAGCTCATGAGATAGCATACTCAGGGGGCCAGATGGTCCTTTGAGGCCTTGTGGCCCTTCTACTTTGTCAGATCTACGGGAACATGGCCTTTTGGGACCTATGAGCCAGTCATAACTATCAGCTCTGGCGAAACCTTGTGACCACTAGTTCTTTCAAGACAATTTGATTCATGTGGCTATGAACAGTTTTTGGCATCATTGTTGCAGTCTATTGATTAACGCCTCCATTTGATTCAAGATTTGCCCTGAAGCTGGATCTATAGTCAGAATTTAATGCGGACCTAGAGGAGGTTTGGTGAACATATTAAATTATTTTGGTCATTATAACTTGCAATCAGTGAGCTAGTTTAAAAAGTAGCCCAAAATACCAGAGTAAAATAGGGAGATCTGAGTCTGAGCATTGTTAATGAGGCGTCAGTTTCATGTATTGCCACATCTAATTTTAGACAAACGCAAAAGAGGCTTCATATAATAAATAAGGTTGGAGTTGAGGTTCTGCATTAATAATAATTGTCATAACACCTTATAATGAAGTCCTACGAACTGGATGAGTTGATGAAAAGCAGTTTGTACAAAAATGCAAATGTGTGGATACGCCTCATTGGCTAACTCTCAATGGCGAAGGTAGCTGAACCATAAAGCCTTTACATATAGGAAGGTAACGCCATGGCTCAGAAACATTTGGATCGACGTTTAGTCAATTTTAAATTTTCCCAAGAACTACTGGATGGTGCTGCTATGTCTTTGGACTAGAGGTTTTAATTATTACAGTCTAGAACAGCCAATCAGAACATAAATATGGCAAAGAGCTTCTATCTCTTAGGTTGTATGGTTGGTATTTCATATTAAGATGTATTTTTCATCTGGTGATACTTTATGCTTCATCAGAGGAAGGGCGATTCTTAATAAATTATTTTGTATTTTGTGAACAACATTCTCACTGATAAAAACTTATGGCACTTTAGAGAGCATCAATATTACTTCACCATTATGTTGGAGCCCAAGAGTTGTTTTTTGATTGTCTATAAGAACCTTTATAGAGATTAACCTTCCTTCAGAATGTTTATTGGCGTTGTATTGGCTTCTGTAAGTCAATTGAAAAGCACTTTTGCATTTAAAAAGATTTATTTTATTAAAACTATTTGGTTTACAACTACTAATGCTGTTGTCTTTGATATGCGAAGGAATGTAAAATTATACGCTAATTTAAGCTAGAAAATTATTATAGGAACCAACTTTTTAGGAAAATTTTTAATCTATATAGATTTCAGGGGAGCCATGTATCATAGAGAGCAGCTTGGTCCTCCACTATCAGGATCTTCACTTCTCATCTGTGCGAGGGCCATGCAGCAATAATCTTTCCCTGTTGATGCATAAATTGTTGTGGTCCCATTGTTCTGGTACTTTGGGAATGAGACTCTGGGATTTGGGATACATTTTCTCTCAGGTCATCATTTGGTGGCCCAGTTAAACCATACCTTGTGACAAAACTTGAATCTTTTTTATCAATCCTTACCCATTTTTGAGGCACCAATATAATAAGAAACAATTCATTTTATGTCAGTGAGGCCAAATTCTGGAGGAAAGCGTTTGAAGCGTTTATCATCCCAATCTTTGTTAGGTTAAGACCATTTGCTATTATAAACTATGACAAAATATATTATGTAACTATATGTTTTCAGGAAAAACAGACTTTATTTAGATTACATTTTTATTTAATGAGATGCTTCATTGGGAATGGCAACTAAACACTTCTTATTAATCAACTAAGAGAGTGCCCAAAAATCAAGGGCGTCTTTAGCCACATTTTGAAAGGTTATAGGCGTCTTTTTAAATGTTTTTATGCCGGAAATTATAGAAATAAATGTTTTATCATTCTATGAGCTTTCGCGGTGCACACCCCAACTGAGGGGACATATGATATGGTATAGCTCTTGTGAAGTTTAGGAACTGCATTGAAGAAAGAAATGAGGGCGACGACAAGAAATCTACAGCACTAGGTAACTTATTGTAGAAATCTTTAACTGATGCAGAAGCTTGATTAAAATCCTTGTAAAAACCAAGTGTTTTTAGTCTCTTATCAGCCTTTCCACTTTACCAAAATCAACGCCTTAGCCTTTTCTTGCTTAACTGAGCTTTGATATGCTGATTAGGGACTGTATAGTACATATATTAGACATAAAAGCGGTTTTAATGCGATAGAGGTTTAGTACAGTCCTTGTTGAGCAACTCTTCTCTTGCTACCTTATGTAGCAAATGTCACTGGTTATAGTTGTCATTCGCCCGCTGGCAATATTTTCTTAGTCACTCTCTTGACTTCTTGGCGTAAACTAAGTAAGTTGCCCCCTTAAAAGACACAACGTGATATAAACTAACCTCTTCCTTGGCGTTATTAAAAACCAAGGTATCTATTTGCGGTGTCCCTTCAAGCGGATACCAGATTGGCTATTGATGTCTTCTGCTCAAATATGATACCATACTGGTTACTGAAGATCTATTTATCTATACAAAGATTAGTTACAAAAAGGATAGACTTGAGTTCTTTTAACATAGGACCCTTTTATTAATTATAAAATTTAAATCTTTTTATACGTTAGCATGATTATAGATAACCAAGCTAAGATAAAAGGAGTAGGCTATTAGCAATATTGTATCTTTTCAGAAGCATCCAAGTCACTTATTAATCTCTGTGTCAGTAGTGATAACCATTTGCTTAAGTTTTATAACATTATGAGCTCCATCTCATGATGGACATCCACTACCCATGATGTTGGGCTTCTCCTTGAGTATTTGCAACTTCTTGGTCAGGGGAAAAAACATTTTTTCCAGGATATTAGTATATCATCCTTTAAGTTTTTAGAAAATATCTATATTCAATTGATTGTGACAATACAATGTATCTAGATTCAGGTTCTCAAAAAACAATAGACATTGGTTAATCAAATGATTTGATAGTAATAGCTTACTTGAAATAAGCTGACCAAGGGACAAACATTACCAAAACTAGTTAAAAATAATGATTAAAACGCTTAAGCAAGCAAAATAGCACCATAACTAAAGCAAAAATAAAACAAACAGGTTAGAAAGTGATGAGTTTAAACTGACTATGGCAGAGGGGAGGGGGATTGGGCGTTGCTTCCTTGACATATTCTTCCTTAAATAGTAAAGTGCAGGACTAAGATGAGAGAAAGGGTGTTGAGCATCAGATGTTTGGAGGCCAATTTCACCAAGTGTAGAAATAATGAAGAAAAACTCATGGCAATAAAGCATCTGATATACTCAGTGAGATTGATATAAACTTACAGATAAGCATCTAGGAGTTTGATAAAGGTGGAAATTTTGATAAATGTGATTATAAATTTTTGGGATTTTTGCCACCGCTGAAACATTTTAAATTTTGTTTGCTTTATGGTACATCTTAATAAGCTCACGCTTACCTAAAAGGGTTATTGGTAGCTGAATAACAAAAGGAGCTAAATCTATGCAAGCATGCCAACTGATTTAGCTTTATCTTTGTGGAGTGGATAACAATTGGGTGAAGAAGCCGCTTCAACAGCAAGCTTGTGATTGCTCTTTAATAATTCAGCATTTATTTGAAGTGTTGAGTAATTGACTGGACCTAATTGTCAGATATTTGATAGGGACATAATAATGTTAGCATGCTTAAACTTATTATGGATCATATCAGATATAGCGATTATGGATCAGGTATATCCTAAGTATATCTGAACTTGAGATTTGTGGCCTAGCGATTTCACTTAATAATATTCAACTATGATGACATGGGCTCAAGGGCTTTGTTGGTTAGGTCTAACCGAAATTAAGTTTTGACTTAATGACTTGGGAACGTAGGCTTTGTTGGTCTATGTCAAAATTAGTTTCTGTGTCAGTCAACTTTTTGATTGAATTAATTACTAATTAGTGATACAAATTGCCTTGGTATGTGCTGCCAATTGCATGTGAAAGAGAAGTGGTTCAGCTATTTGCAGATGTGTCTGAAACGCCATATTGAGAATGATGATGATGTTTACACTGACCCTGAGGCTGAGCATAATGCCCTGAGTCAAAGTATTTGTAGACGTTCTTACAAACATTTTATGTGTTTCTTTGGCCAAGTGCCATTGAAAATGAGACATCATGGGTAAGATGTGGTGAACATCAAACCCTATAAATTACCCTCAAGTTGATGCTAATAAAGGAACATTCAACTACTATGACTAGTTTATAGTTTAACTTATAAACTTTTTGTGTTTAATACTTACTTTGTATTAGTTGAGAATTTACTTGGGATAAGTAAGATCAGGGCGGCATGCCATCGTCCAAGTAACAACAGGGAATACGAATTTAAATACTACCAAGGAGTTATATTTTAAATTATAGTCACCATCTAGTCTATTGTCATCATACAATAGACGTACGAAATTCCATCTCACTGCAGAAGAACTAGACCTCTAAAGTGAACCAAAATCTAACAAGTGGCGCTCATGGCTGGGATCACAGATGGTGACCATGCTGGTCAGGGGAGCAATCCCAATAAATTATTCAGAACCATCACTGGGCCCAATGGGAATACTGAAATGACTGTGTCCCAGATTAATTGGAAAGATGTACCCATTACCTACCTAAACGAACCCATTTCACCTGAGAAGCTGTAAGGTCTTGAATAGCAGTTATTAAGAGGGTATCAAATAGGACAAGGGCCCGCATACAATAGTAGCAATCCTTTTTACCACCAATGACAGCAAGATGTGTTGTGGATGAGGTATCTTGCTCATCATCAGTTAAATGTAGCTCAAATCCAAAACAATTTAATTGAGATAGAGAATATTGCCCAATACTTAATTGAATTTGTACATCCCACCTTTAGAAATTCTGATATGACAATTGCCCGCCATCATGCAGCTATTACTGAGTTGGTGAACTTCTCTCGCAACTCCAGCCAGGCGGGCCAAATTTTTGTGAGCAATTGGAAGCCAACTTCGCTGAGGTCCGTTCTAGTTTGGAGGAAAATTACAACTTAGCCACTTGGGCTAATGACCGGGTAGCAGAACTAGCACAAGAGCTGAATGACAGATTGCATACCAGCTTTGAAAATTTCTTAGAGGAAAGAGGAGTCACCAAATCTTGGGTCAGCAATATCACTCAGACTTATATTAACGCTTCAGAGTTCATGAGGCTTAATCATGAAGCCAAGAGGCGCAGTTAAACATAATGATGAATTTCGTGATCAGTATTGACATTTGAGTGCCCAAATTTTGCAGATGAAGGATGAATACACTGGAAAAATCAATTACTGGCAAACACAATTTGAGGACCAACGGGCGAAAAATGAAAAAAAATCAAGACTCTATTGATCGTCTTAATCTTCAGATCAATAATCTCAATGATGATATTAATACTATTAATGAGTCAAACAATAATCTCCATGGAGAATTAAACCAGTGCAAGAAGGCAATATAAAAGAAAAGGACCAAGTGATTCCACCTTGCAACTACAAGCTACTAGCTTAAATGAGGAAATTGTGAAATTAAAGTTAAAAAACTGAAATTGTGTCAATTGGGAAAACAAATCAATGAGAAAATTCGAGCTCTGGACAATGGGCATTGTCAGTGTGCTACAAACCACTTGACTGGAAATTCTTCCGAATAAAATGTGGACAAAGCTTCAGAAATAGCTGCCAAATGGACGCTGGCCACGTCAACAAAAGACTAGCAATATGGTTGCTTTGGCCAACCCTAACACCTCAAACTGGGATACAATGCCCCAGTGCCCTAGTACGCCTGGCTCTAATCAACAAAGAAGTGATCATGATAATCAGGAATGGGGAAGCGATAATTATAAACCAGCAACCTGCCTGCTTTTGAAAAGAACATAAGTATTACCACATTTGTCAAGCGCTTTGAAATAGCCATGTATGGGGCCAGCGACCATAACAAAGCAGCCACTATGATTAACTGCTTGGATGAGTGGAGCATTGAGTTGATTATGCCTCACATTAACAAAAAACCAACATATTCCAAAGTCAAGGAGGCTGTGCTTCATGAACTTGGAGGTCTAGAATAGATGTCGACCAGAAAATCCAAGTTTATGAATATTCTCTTTAAGATGAAAGATGAGGAGATTGATAAATTTGCGTATCAATTCTATCGCAAAGCTCAAGTTCTCCTATGCACATGGGCTATGGTCGATTTTGATGCTAAGATTGCACTAGAGCATGCAGTAGAACCTTACCCAAATCTTTAAAACACTTTATTGCCTGATTTAATGCAAAACCTTGTAACATCTGAATTGATTGACTATTTGCGCAGATGCTCAAAAATTATGGCCTTCCTAATACTGGTTACAGATCAGGACCCACTGCCTTCGCTGGAAAGCCCTATAAAAACAATAAGAAGATTGACAGTAATCCACCTGTAAAAATGAGCAAAACTCAGATATGAGAGCCCCACGGCCAGTGAGTGAGTTTACTTGCTTTAAATGCAAATTGTAAAGGTCACTTTTTTTCCTAATGCCATCATTAGAATGTCAACATAGTCCTTCCTGATACCGTGCAGGAGGAGGGAAAAGAACAAGCACAATAGAAGCGAGACGCTCTATTGTGCCTAAGACACCAGTCCCACCTGATCAACAAGAAAACGCCAGCCACGGGGCCTCATTTAACAACGAAATTGATTCTAATTTAGTATTTAATGAAGATTTTTTGAACGTACATGTAGTAACTTACTACCAGAGTAAGGTTGTCATACCTGAAGCCTCTGAGGTAGTCGCTAAGCCCTATGTGCAACAAGTACTTGAGAATATTCCAGCTGAAGGGCTGAGCTTTGCAGCAGATTCCCCTAAGCCTGAAAGGGGTCAATATAGCAATGTCAATCAACACATTCATCAATGAATGTCCCAGTATTGGGAATACTCTGAAGCATACTCTTAACTCCCTGAATTCTTCCCATATTCACTTAATAAACTCTATTGATTCTTATTAATATGAGTGCACTTATGTGGATATTCTGGTCAACAAGGTCAGAGTTGTAGCCATTGTTGATAGTGGAGCACCTGTAAACATTGTTTCCACAAAGCTGGTTAAGAAATGGAAAATAGCTCCGGACATTGATATCATCAAGAATATGGGACCGCAGGCCTTAACAGCACTAAGAGTGAAGGAGCTTACAGCGCTTTGCCACTGCAATTTGGAGCTTTGGTAGTAGCCACACCCGCTATAGTGCTTCCAAATGTCAATTATGACATATTAATTGAAACTTGTTTTTTAAGGACCTATGGGATCTCATGCAATTTTAAATAAAACATTTTGATGATATTGGGCCAATCACTTCCAGTTTTATTACTCTCGCAACAATACAAAGTCCACAAGCTGTCATAGAAATTTTATCAATATATCTTATGCTGATGGGATAGTACCAGTAGGATATATTCATTGGGGGAATTGAAGCCGCCCCATGCCAACTGCCATAAATGAAAATAGAGGAATACCTCTACATGTGAATAAGGATGCAACAATAGCTCCTGGACATCAACTGGTTATGAGGACTGAGACCACACTAGATATTCTAGAAGGACTATATGGGGAGGTTGTATCCTTGTGGCATCATTCTCAAATGGAACCTAGTGTGGCGCCTGGAATACTTATACTGGGGCACGGAGAGATTGATGTCTTACTACATAATTTGACCATCTGAAATATTAAGGTCAAGAAATATCAAGTAATCGCTTTTGTACATCTGTTTCTGAGGGACAAATTATATCAGCTGTCAAATTTGGTGACTTATCTGAGTTTGGCTTACCGACTGAAACCCTTGGGGCACATACTGTAATATCTCAAGAATCGTTTACCAGATTATCAGAACAACAGAAGGATGAAGCATTAGAGTTTTTGAACGATACTCCAAAATTTTTGCCAAAGATGACCAGATTAAGGTTGTGCAAAAGGAGTACAGCATTTTGTTGATACTGGGGACCATATGCCTATTAGAATGAGGCCAATTCGGCACCCCAGGGCTAGTGACTATATAGTTGGTGAAGAGCTAGACAAATTGTTGAAAAGTGGAATAATAGTGCCATCCAAAAGCCCGTGGGCCAGCCCTGTTTTAATCGTAAAGAAAAAGATGTCAGCAATCAAGTTGTGATTGATTAGTGATGCCTTAATGCCATCACAAAAAAAAATTCGTATCTGTTGCCCAGAATTGATGATGCTCTGGATCGTCTGGGAGGGGCGAAGTACTTTACCACAATGGACCTCATCTCAGGATATTGACAAATTGAGCTGACACCTGAGGAGCAGGAAAAGTGCGCAATGATTGCTGCACAAGGGCTTTTTCAACCAACATGCATGCCACAGGGGTGTGTAATTCACCGGCAACCTTTCAGCGCGCAATGGACATGATTTTGGGGGACTTGAATTGTCCTGCGTTCTAGTGTACCTGGATGACATCAATGTCTTTTTGCGAACATTTTCGAACATCTAGAGCACCTTGAGCAAGTGTTTAAATGTCTGTTGAAGGCCAATCTAAAGATAAAACCTAGAAAATGCCAATTCTTTAAAAAACAATTGGAATACATCAGATTTTGTCATTGATTCCAAGGGCTTGCGGCCTCAGCATCAAAGGGTGGAGGCGATTTTCAATATGCAACCTCTGACGAGTATGGGAGATGTTCAAGTGTTCTTAGGCATGGTAGGATACTATTGAAGATTCGTAGAAGGGTTTGCAAAGATTGCTGAGCCTCTAGTCCACTTACTACAAGGAGGAGTTCGTTTTTATTGGGCAGAGGAATGCCAACAAGCCTTTGAGGCTTTTGAAACAAAATGAGCTTGGCGCTTATCCTCCAATATCCTGATTTCAGCAAGCCTTTTAACATACCAACTGATGCCTCATTGACTGCGATTGGTGGTGTGCTATTACAGATTGGGGATGATGTTGAGGAGCATCCAGTCACTTATTGCAGCAGGATGCTAAATAAGCATGATCATAATTATACATTGACTGAAAGAGAATTTTTGGCAGTCATCTATGCTTGTAAACAATTTTGGGTTTACATTCATGGCACCAAGTTTCAAGTAGTGACAGATCACAGCTCATTATGATGGCTCCACAATCTCAAGGGAACCTGAAGGACGTTTAGCCCGCTGGGCTCTGAAATTACAAGCGTACGATTATGTTATTATTCATAGAGCTGGAGCAGCCCATCAAAATGCAGAAGGACTATCGCGACTTCCATTGTAGCTGTCCTGAGCAGTTTGGCCGATGAGATTCATGAAAAAATGATTATCTGAAAGTATGGAGATGAACCACCTGAAGTTCAAAAAGCGATTGAAAAATCATTAATTTGACACTAAATATTGAAATGGAGTTCTATACAAGCTTAAGCCTGATGGACAACGTCAAATCTTCCCAAAACCTTTCTGACCAAATGGAGATTATTACACAAGCACACAAGGACGTCGGACATGGGGGAATGACCAAGATGCTAAAATTAATTTGATCCAGTTACTATTGGGATTCCATATGATTCAATATCTAAGATGTGCTCAATAAATGTCATTCATGCCAAATCACAAAACCTATGAAGTCAGATGTGAAATATCATTTGATCAAACCTGACTGGTCCTGGCATACCATGTCAATTGATGTAATTGGCCCACTGCCTGTGAGTAGCCTAGGCAACAAATACATAATTTTTACTATTGACCATATAATGAAATGGGTGGAACTGAAAGCAATTTGAGAAGTTGGGGCCCTAACTACTGCCAAATTCATTATGGATAATATTATTTATAAGCACGGATGCCCCCAGAAGATCTTGAAGGACAATGGCACGAATTTTACTGCCCAAATGGTACAATGGCTAAATGAGTTGATGTCCATCAAAGGAGTTGTCAACACCATACCATCCTGAGACTAATGGTATGGTAGAGCGAGTGAATGGCACTTTAGTCAGCATTTTATGCAAAAAAGCAGCCTTGGCGCCTTTGCAATGGGCAACTTCAATTAGTGCGACCATGTTTGCATACAATATTGGACAGCACAGTAGCACAGGCCACTCTCCGTTTTGACTTTTGTATGGTAGACAGCCCGCTCTGCCTCCATTATTATATTCAGTACTCAGTTCAACTGACTCAATTAACCCAAAACAACTATGTTGAGCAACTAACGAATACCTTAATCAAGTTGCAATCTGAAGCTTATCAAAACGTGATTAGTCAAAAAACTATTCAGAAGAGCTATGATGACGCTAAATGAGCTATGGTGACTAAGTTCAAGGAAGGAGATTTAGTAGTATATTGTGACACTCATAGCGCAGGCCACGCGCACAAGCTAGCCTCGCTTTGGAAGGGTCCATTTGATATTTTGGAGAAATCGTCTGAAGATGTATATACCATTAAGGATCAAGGCGGCTGGGTTGTGAATCAAGTACATGCTAAGTTCCTTTGTCCATATCGTAAAGAATAATAATACAAAAAAGAAAAAAAATTAAATTAATTAAAAATTGGATATAATAAATATAAATATTTAATAAAGAAAAAAATAATTGCAAGTCATAGAGTTAAATTCATAGATTTGATGCCTCGCTGGCACTAGAACTAGGTACCCCTTCTTTGGTAGGGGGAGGAGAGTGGGATCAAACCATAGAAGCCTGTAATGGAATTGGAGGGATGTGGATTTCATACAAGTCCTGACTATCTAGACCCTGTCAGAGATGTGCAAAACCCAAGAAAGCTCAGCACCAGGCACGCTGGCCCTGTCAGCTTAGGGGTGGTCATTGAACTAAAGGAAAGTCCATTGGAAGGGACTTTGGAATAGGTAGGAAAGGTTTGACTCAGGAGTAAATGCCACCAAAAGGAAGATACAATCGCAAGAAAGCTCTCAAGGCAGGGGCAAATGGAGGGGGAGGAACTCTTTCACACGAAACATTTGAGAATGGGCCTCATCTAATACCCTGTACATGTCGGGCACTGTATTGGTGGGAAGCAATAAAGGAGAGAAGTGAACGCACGCACCCAAAAGAGCCATCTGGGGGACATACTTCTCAGGAAGCCCCTTATCCAAGCTTTTACAAAGGGCTCATTATAATACCAGGATGCGCTGATTCTTTGAAATCCGAGTCTTGAGGCCCAATGAGACATAAAAATTGGTATGTACTGAAGTGGTTTCACACCAAAAGCCTAGCAACTGAGTTAGCAAAAATAAGGGCCTGGTTGGCCTCAAAAATATTGTATGTGGCAACCTCAGGACTGGTAGCAAGTGCGGATGACAAGTAGGCATTCACAAGCTCCAACATTAATCAAGATCAAGATCCAATGAATCCACACTGCCTGCGTGCAAGGAGGAATCAAGATTTTTTGAAGTGAAGACGCTAAAAAGTGAAAACAAGAAGTCCAGAAGAAGATCCCCATCCAAAGCAATTTGATTTCAGATCAGGGTTTCTTTAGAATGAACGGCTTCACAAGGCCAAAGAGATAAGGAATAAGTTATAAAGAGGATCCCGCTCAACCCATTGGGATGTTTGACTGACTGTACCTGAAGCCTTGGGGGCTTGTTCGGGTTAATCAATTGGTGTTTACTGCAGTGGGATGCAAAACCAAACTCTCTACTACTGTGGAAGCGTAGCTGGTCGACTCAGCTTGAGGAACCATGGGCAACACGCCTGAGTTGACCATAGCGTGTTGCATGGACTTGCTTAGCCTTAGGAAGGCTCATCTGTCTGAGACAGAAAGGCTATCAAGATAACATTTGTACTTTTTTTACTAGATGGTCCCAACCATAACACTTGTACTTTTTTTTTTAGTACTAGATGGTCCCAACCATAACACTTGTACTTTGAGGAACGTGAAAAGTTAGACATTGTGACCCAGGAAGAAGGGTACCCGCTGCTTATATCCAGTCAAGGCGGGGGAAGTGTTGAGTAATTGACTGGACCTAATTGTTGGATATTTGATAGGGACATAATAATTTTAGCATGCTTAAACTTATTATGGATCATATCAGATATCAGCGATTTTGGATAAGGTATATCCTAAGTATATCTGAACTTGAGATTTGTGGCCTAGCAATTTCACTTAATAATATTCAACTATGATGACATGGGCTCAAGGGCTTTGTTGGTTAGGTCTAACTTAAATTAAGTTTTGACTTAATGACTTGGGCACGTGGGCTTTGTTGGTCTATGTCAAAATTAGTTTTTAATGTCAGTCAAGTTTTTGATTGAATTAATTACTAATTTGTGATATAAATCACCTTGGTATGTGCTGCCAATTGCATGTGAAAGAGAATCGGTTCAGCTATTTGCAGATGCATCTGAAACGCCATCTTGAGAATGATGAAAATGTTTACACCAACCCTGAGTCTGAGCATGATGCCCTGAGTCAAAGTATTTTTAGACATTCTTACAAACATTTTACATGTTTCTTTGGCCAAGTGTCATTGAAAATGAGACATCATGGGTAAGATGTGGTGAACATCAAACCCTATAAATTACCCTCAAGTTTATGCTAATAAAGGAATATTCAACTACTACAACTATTTTATAATTTAACTTATAAACTTTTTGTGTTTAATACTTACTTTGTATTAGTTGAGAATTTACTTGGGATCAGTAAGATCAAGGCGGCGTGCCATTGTCCAGGTAATGACAGGGAATATGAATTTAAGTACTACCAAGGAGTTATACTTAAATTATAGTCACCATCTAGTCTTTTATCATCATACAATAGATGTATGAAACTCCATCCCACTGCAGAAGAAGAACCAGCACTCCGAAGAGAACCAAAATTCAACATGAAGGCATAACAATAAGGGGAATTGAGAGTTGTAATGTAATTTAAAATCCATTTTAGGTGATTTTGGAAGGTTTAAAGGTATCATTTGGTTCATAAACTACAATCAATTAGGCCTAAGGATTTCTGGTTAGAATGGATCATGGTTTTGGCATCAAAATTGAGGTTATAAGTGAGAATGGAAAGTTCTTGGAGCAAATAGGGTGAAAAGCCTCTACTCAATCGTCTAGAGGCCCAACTGATGGCTGACCCTGGTTGGGATATTGGAGGAAGGCATTTTAGGACACTGGCTCAATGACTGAACAGGTAGGGTGAAGATTGTCAGTAAGGTAACGCTAGTATAATATGTCAGAGTAGTTTTGATGCCATAGTTAGCGTTGTAAGCAGTTGCAGCGGTATGATGACAAGAGTTGTTGGAATGGTTAAAGTAAAAAAGGAAAATTTAGTGTCTATTGTTAACATGCTCCCAAAAAATTGTCAGATGCAGATAAAATATAGGAACGTGGAATCTTTGTTTAGTTATATCCGATTGAAAAGGGATTTAAGACTAGTAGAATGTTGAGCTTTAAGGCTTTTGGCACCTCTAGGGACAATAAATTAGAGGATGGGTTTTGAGCAATAGGCTGAGAGCCTCAACATAAGATCTCATACAATACCTGGGGGTGAGAGGTGAGATGGAAGGTTAGAAAACACATCTTTATTGTGATCTTGATGGGTAGGCATGTGCAAAAAGTGAGGATTAATATATATTTACAACTTATTTTTGTTTCCGCCGCCACTGCAGCACTTAATTAGAGTGGAAGCCAACATAAGAATAGCCTTAAGAGGGCGGAAGTCATTAAATCCAGCTAATGCAAAAGTGGCAGTGGTGAGCCCATTTAATTCTTTTTTGTTGTATTGAAGTAATCTCCCATAGTCAATTCATAGACAATATCAAAGGTTGGAACAAGGGAGGGCAAGAGGGTGTGGTCAAAATTAGGTGGGCGCACATGAGGTGGATTGAAAAGTTCCCAAGGTCTGATATAATGGCAGATTTTATTTGTTGAACTAGTTGAATTAATACTTATCCATTTTCTTGTAAGGCAGAAAGCGCTAGAGGGTGGTGCACAACTGCCCAATACTGGAGCAGCAGGCGGCGGAGCCAAAGAAATAGTTGATGGATGGTTTTTTGTGGTAAAATAAATGTAAACTTTTTAAATAAAGATTGCCCAAAAGTGATTTTGAGCGGAAAAGAAAAGCTAGTCTCACTTTTATATGCACATTAATTATTGTGGGGAAACTAGTATTAGATAGGACATCAGTGATTATCTCATCATTAGCAGCATGAGCAAATATTTCCATCATCAAGTGCTTGCTAATTATTACGCTCCTCTAATGGTAACAAAAAAGCTTAATAATATCTTTATGCATTGTATGTTAATTTTTTTGGTTGAAGTTATCCAGACTAAATGCAAGACTGGTTGGGTCGTTGCATTCTAAATGAGGGGTTCAATATTTCCTTCTAAGACTTGCCCATTATTATCATAAGTTATTGTTATTGAATGCTGAAAAAGTTCCTTTCTGAGTTTAAAAATTAATTTCTGGTATATTTGTGGCTTCATCTACAACACCAAGTAGTATATATGGCGTCAGACAAGCTTGAGGTATGATGGAATAAAATTAGTATTTTAGTTCTCCATCTACCATGATGGGGTCCAGTGTCTAAAGCGTGGGTTCAGAGTAGGGAGCTAAAATGCATCTGTGCAGGGTCTAAAAGTCTTTAATAGCTAGATGAAGGTTAAGCTGATAGACGCCCACCTTGCGAGCCCCTAAATGGTTCACCTTGTTTTAGACCTAGTTTCTGACAAGGCTGAAATAGGTAATTTTTGCGTGACCAACTCTAAGGCTTCATGATGTTATTGAGTTTTTAGTGTTTTCAATCAGCATATGCCTTATAAAATCTCACCAAATCGCTTATTAGTCTTTCACCTTCTGATAAATCTCCTTCAGTTCCTGAATTTTTAATTAGTAGTAACAATTTGTGTTCTTGGATGGGGCTTTGATTGAAACTGTGAATATAGCCATAGTTATCAAAAAAATTGAACTTGACTGTGAATAGAGCTTTACATTTTTGTAAGAGAACTGAGATAGTGTAAGGTGAGAGGCCCAGTTTTATTGTTATAAATTTATTTAGCTGATCAGTAAATTCACAACTTTGATACATACTCTCTGTCTAACCACCTGAACGAGGGTGAAATGCAGTTGAGCGGCATGAGATATTTTGTAGTAAGGGTAGTAAGTTTCCCAAATAATTAAGACGTGAATTATGGTCTTTATTGCTAACATTATTCTTGGAAATCCCATACTGGAATAAGATGTGAAAACAAGAAAAAATTAGCGGTATAGACGGAAATTTATGGTGGTGTGGAAGAAATAGAATGGGCCATCTTAGTGATGTGATAAATCACCACCATTGCTATTTCACAAGAGGTAGTAGTTCCACAATAATTTATGCTGTTATGGAGGTCAGAGTTTTTTTGCTGACTGTAGGGGACTTGTAAACCTGTGGTCTTCTGGTGGCTAGCCTTGGTTCAATTGCAGGTCAAACATGTCATGTTCCAGGAATTTTCCTGACCTAAATTTACTCTCATATTAAGCAAATATAAGGCAAAGATATGGCATCAACCCCAATAAGTTTATTTTAGCTATAATTTAAATGGCATCAGACCCTGACTAGTTTATTGTATGTAAACTGATTGGAGGACAAGGATCAAAAATTACAAAAATTAGCTCCTAAATTTGACAAATCAACATTAGCAGCCATAAAAATTAATTATTATTAAATTTACTGCTCCAATTGTAAAGTTTGGTTGTGGTTAATAAAAGGTGCATTATCTATCCTTGGCAATCAATCCCAGTAAGTTTGTAAGCAGAACTTTTTTGTATATTAATACCCAATCATAAAAGGAAAATTCTCACTAGCGATTAACCTTATAAAATGTTTTCCTTTATAAAATGCACAGTTTATTTTTTAACAAAGCTGAATATAAAACCTTATAAGAAACTTTTTTTATATAGCACACACTTTTGCAAAAAATTTGATTCAGGACTAGGTAAGCCTGATAATCTCTTCAAGGAGATTAGTGTGCACCAAGTGTCAGGTAGCAATTGAGAAAGCAAAGTTAAGGGCACATGAATGGGCCCCGCACCATACAAATTTCATAAACACCCCAGAAAAACTGGCAGCCTCAATAAAAATAATAAAAAATTGATGGTTAGTATTTCCCCAGAATTTTTGGCCTGGCAAGCAAAATGTAACCAGCTCATCAATACTCCACACTCCCAGCCCCTGTCATCAGTGGAGCATGGGGTTTGAGTATTCCTGGATATCCAATTATTGGCGCTTTGGGAAAATTTCTGCGGAGATGTGCACAACCATTTCCTTAACGCAGTATATGTCATACCGCACTCCATGTCCAAGGGTGGCTGGATATCAGTTTTTGAAATAAACAAAAAGTGGATGAAGCTGCACAGGTGCGTGTGGTGGTAGACCTCCCAGATGGTCAATGGGTGGTTGAGACAAAGCATACTCATAGGACCAAATCCAATCAAATTTTTGTTACGTTTGATTTTCTCCCCACAACTATTAAGCGCACAGTGCTGGAGCACCACCTAATGGCTGGGCCTAAGGCATACGGGGAAATTCAATCCTTTGAGATTCAATGATATACACTCATACCAGACCTGTGCACAGGCAAAGCAATCACTTACTAACCCTGTCCGTAGTTGTTGTAGAAGACTTTACCCATATCCCCCACACCACAATTGTGTGCATTGACAGGCAGGAATCCCACTGGTTCCATGTCACTGTGGATATTGCACCCCCTATCTGCACCTTTTTCTGCGTTTTTGGCCACAAGGCCCACACATGCCCAGCCAAGGAGGTCATCACACAAAATGAAATCATACCTGAAGTAATGAGCTGTGCAGATACCCACTATGAACCGGCCATAGACACTGATGCCGCCTTCCCATAAGGCGTGCTGGGGTGTTACATTAAGATCAAACCTGCGTCCCTGCAGGAGCATAATAAGGCCAAGCAGGCCCATAGGGCAGCGGCCAAGGCAGTGGCCATGGCTGCGTCCATGATCCCGCCTGCCCAGACCCAGGATGACATTGAGTCATTCACTACAGAAGTGGCTCGCAAGGCTGTCCACCAATCAGATTGAGCCAACCAACCTGATGACCCAATGGTTGAGTCAGATCTACTTAATTAATGTTACCAAGCCTCAATCAAACCCAATTATCCCAACTCTTCTCCTCCCAAATTTGTGTTGACCTGCAATGATGCACTGCAGGAGCACAGAAATGCGAAAACTCAAGCCAACTCATTAAAAAAGAACTTCAAAGCCACACCTGCCTCCAACGTGATGTAGTCCCTTAACTACCACGTATACAGACAAAAAATTGCACAAAACGTGGTCTACAACTACTGCTGCTGAGAAAGCAGCAATGGAAGGTCTTTGGGGCCCTTCCCATTATGCAAAAAGTGAAATGGAGGGAGCCTTCACAATAGGGATGTTAAACATCGCTGGACTCAAGGCCTCGCCGCCCTGGGTTAGAAAACTGAGTTTTTTAAAAAAGAATTACCTTTGGACATCCTAACCATTCAGTAAACCCACTGTCCACACGGTGCTGAGGAAACATGGGCAACCATGCTCCTCCCCCCTTTTCTTTTGGTCACCACACTGTAGGTGATTATATGTGCAACCCATAATTTTTAATTTATTTCTAAAAATTCCTACCTCGATGGCTGTGTGCTTGTGGTGTCCTTTTCATGGGATAATTAAGTGCATGCTATGTTAATCTTTATGCCTCAACCTGCGCGTGGGCTCACTGGGAATTCCTCTTGGCTGTTTATTCACTCCCACTTCTCCCTAACCCATTTATGGTGGGCAACATTAACTGCTGGTCAACCCAGCCACCAACTGCTGGCCTTCTGCGCCTTCCCCCCGTAGGGCATGTGGAACTTCACATTCTAAAAGTCATTTTGGAGCTGTTTGATACCCTACCTAAACATTCACTGCTGCTCCCCAACATGTTTCGTCCCCATGTGCACAACGGTCAGCTGAGATCTATGTCCCGCATTGACCTTATTCTTGCCCCATTGGATTTTCAGTCTCAGGTTGCACACTTTATGATAACAAAAATCAATTTTTATGACCACAGGTTGTTATTTTCCTTCTCTTTGGTGCACCCAGACAGACATGCGCCAAAGTGGTGCAAGCTTTGTCCAGCCAAGATCACGTCGCCCAGGTTTTCCTCATGGGTGGACACCAAAACTTTGGCACCGGAGCTCATGACACTATTCTGTGCGGACCAAATTTCTACCTGGTCAACCTTCAAAGTGAACACCATCCGCCAGTCATACCACCTATCATTATTCCACTCTTGGGCTGCCTCAGCAGTCATTATGCACACACTTGCAGAGGTGGACCACCTGGAGTCTAACATCCCTGCTGCAGTCTACAGCCTGTGCTTGGGGTCACAAGTGGGCAAAAGTGTCCACTCGCCTCAACGCACTGGCAAGGAAACACAAAAACCACGTTTGTGTGCAGTATAAGGCAAAAAACATAACGTCGGGTGACATGTGCTCCACTTATTTCTTCCAAAAATTCTTTGCACCACATCAGAGCTTGGCCTGCACACAGGTGAGGCGAATAGACTACTTCATTGCAGATGCTCCAGCCAAAATGGCAATCAAAGTTCAGAATTACTATCTGAATTGTACTTCTTCAATCCAATTTTCCAGTTGAAGTTGATGAATTTTTTGAAAGCGCCCATATCTGCAATGTTTCCTGTTATCTAGAGTAGACGAATTTGATTTCTTAGGATGAACTTTGGTATGCCGTTTGTGATGCACCACACAGGAAATGACCAGGTCCAGATGGGATTCCTTATAAGTTCTACAAGAAAAATTCGAATTATTTAACCTCTTTGCTGTTTGCCTCAATGAACCAGTGTTTATTGGAAACGCTCCTCCTTCCTGGGGCCAGGAGGCGTACACTATAACGCTGTATAGGAAAGGGGATAAGCTGGACTTGGCCAACTGGCGCCCCATTTCACTTACCAACATTGATACTAAATTATTTACTAAAATTATGGCCAACCGCCTAGGGGAAGTGGTCTCTAACCTCGTTTCCTTTGACAATTTGGTTTCATTCCCAATCAGTCTATATGGAACAACATACACACTGTAGCCACCGTCTGCCAATCTAAGGCTACTGGGGCATTTATTTTTTTAGACCAGCAGAAGGCTTATGATAGAGTCAACTGAGTTTACCTCAAAGCCTGCCTACACAAGTTCCACCTCCCTCATAGTTTCATTAATTGGGTGATGTTGCTCACGGAATCCGCCACAATGGCTGTGCGTCGCCCTGACTTCCTCACGGATGTAGTTCTCCCTCAAAGGGGACTCCGTCAAGGGGACTCTTTGAGTCCACTCTTATATAACTTCAACCTTGACCATTTTGTGCAACATGAATGCCCGCCTTACTGGTGTCCATGTGCAAGGCCAAGCACAGGTTAATATAGTGGCGTTTGCTGATGATTGTGTGGTTGGGGTGTCTAACAACCAAGATGCACGCACGCTTTAGGATAATATCCAGTTTACTACAGGGTAAGTAACGCTGCACTCAACGCTTCCAAAACCGAAACCATTCTCCTTGGCCGTTTCCAAGCCCGCTGGTCACCACCTCCCCGTTTCCTACCTGCTTCAGCAGCTAGCTCACGGGTTTGCTTGCCCCGCCCACTCCTTACCACCACAGTTGTCCTCCCCTTCATGCAGAGACCCACCATTGGTCCAATAAACCATTTAGTGTGTGGCTAGAGGCGGGAGGGTACACCACATCGGTGATGGAGCACCATATACTGGACAACGTCATAAAACGCATCGCCTCCCTCAGAGCCACCAAACTTCCCTCACTGGCAAAGTTTTTCTGGACGACTTTATGCTCCTATATAAAGTTTGGTTTGTGACCAATGCTATCGCTTTTCCCTTCTTTCTTCACCTCGTTATATGCCCTCCTGCAAGGGTGGCTTTGGCAAGGCCGCCCACCGCCAGTGCTCCTGGATGTCTTGTTTGGCCCTTGCCATAGTGGTGGTATGGGCATGTTAACTTCGAAGCCCATGCTGTCAAAATACTTGGCACCTGGATCGCTGCGGTTACCCACCCCACACTCCCCATTCAACACTGGTCACACGTGGCCCGCTTTAATTTCTCCTGCGCCCTGGGCCTCAGAAATCTTTCCCACCCCCATTCTCTGTTAAAATATTTTGCCTCACATCCCTCTGCAGTGGGCCTACATGGGACGTCGCCCCACTTCAAACAAATTCACCTCTCCATGCAGAGCGCTGAGTTAAGAATTTGCATCAGTGGGAACACCGCCCAGGAGGGGTCGCCCTACTCCCCGCTTCACACAGGAGTACAAGGTCAAGCTGTTTTGAAAAGTGTGATACCAAGGAGGTCCCCTATCATGGCCAAGATGGATTATCTGGAAATGTTGGACATCCCCTACTCCTTAGAAACCCAGAAAGCCATATGTAAGTACGCCCACCACCCTCTTTCGAAGCCACATGTTTGTTCCCATGTGTGGTGCTGCTTGAAACGGGTGTACCATACCGCTGAGTGATCCAACGCGTCACATTCCTCATTTTTTGTGTGTGACCAATATGGAACTTTGGTCCACTGCCTGTAAGTGTGCCCTCCATCACAAGAGATCTGGCGTGAGGGTTAGAGTCTCTTTCGCCAGGAGTAAACACAACCCTATAGACTATCAAATGAAATATTCGCCTTGTCCTAGAATTTCCCTATAAAACCTTCTCTATGAGCCTTAGTGGTAGCAATTGCAATGTGGACATCTACATGGTTGTCTTGGATGCCATTTCAGGCTCTAATTTACCCTTTAGTTAGCTGTACGATGATTCCAGTTGCACCTTTTGGACAACTTTCAAGCGTGGTTTTTTGGTTACCTACCATCTCGTCAACGCCAGTTGGTCTCATCCTGGTTTCCAGTTTGCTTTATCATATCAGATCTTTTCCTCCATACGTGCTCAATAGTGGCGCAATCCTCTACTCACGATACACCTCTTCCTTTAATTGGCATTCTGGCTGGCAACAGGAGACATCATAAGCCTATCTGGGGTGCCTCTAGCTTTTATTAAACGCTTTTTCGTTTACATATCAGAAGTGTCCATTTCATGGTTGGCCTTCCCCAAAATAAATTTATGAATTTAAACCCTTATCCAATTTATACCTCAGCGTTTTCCCAAATACAAGTTATGAAATATAACAATATGTCTGTGGATGCACCAGTTTTGCGTTTACATGGAGTTACAACAGCTTGAGCTTCTATTGTTTAGCATCTGCTATTCCTTTCTAAGAACGTCCGTACAGGTTAACTAAATTATGAGTGGTATCACCGCTATCTGGTTTATGTATGACTTTTACTTGAGCTTGCTCATGGTCTTGCCTTCTTAATAGTCTTGTATGGCAATTTTATAAGTGTAGTTTGAAATTTAAGAAAGTCATTAGAGTTTGTCTCTGTCTTTAAGAATGGCCTTCAAACATCTGATCCCATGAAACCCCTGTTTGGCATACCAAAACCAAAATTGTGGCAATGGTAGTATTCTTATTCCTCTTTATGGAACTGGAATTTGGCTAGTGCTTTTCACTCTTTCTAAACCATCACATGATGTCATAATCTCCATGAAAAAGATTTGTTCCTTCCTGCTTTATGTCCCACCAAGGCTGACCTTCTCTGAAATGCTCTTTCTAGCCTTCTCCTATAAGCGTGCTTCTAGAATGCAGCTAGAGTCGCTCAACCCCTTCATAAACAGATAATATTTTACTCCATCATAACAACCATTTAGATGCTTGGTTAATGAGCCTTCTAGTGGATCAAACAGTTTTACCTTAATAATATATAATATTGTGTTGGTAAATTGAGCGACCAATCCTGAGGAGTCCCTGGATGCAGCTTGGTTTTCTTCATTGTCATTGCAACAGGTCACCATAGATACCAGAATATGCTGCTCGTTTCTGTTCCTTATACAGTCTGCATGTGCTCCTCTCTCCACCTTCTATGTATGTTTTGTTAGAACTTCGGAGCAGAGCTATTAAAAGCTACCTCAGTCACCCTTCTTGTTGCCACACTGGAAGAGGAGATTTCCTTGCCATACTATGCTGTTCACCAATTGTCATTAGCTCTCTTGAGTGAAGTCATATTAAAAATTCATGTCCTACATAAGTTTGGCACCCATGCTCCTAATGAGAACCTAGCTCCTCAGGACTCCTTCGCCTGTACCTAAAACTGTCAACACTCCTGGAAGAACTTATGAGACCTTTAGCACTGAAGGAGCAGCAACCTTAAAGTTTGCATTCAACTCTCGCCCATCTCATGAAATTAAAAGGAGGGTCTAACCCTTTCTTTATATGAGTAATTCATTTTTCCACCAGGCGAATAAAATCTTCAGGGTAAAGTTACTATAAAAACTTTTAAAGCACTTGTAAACACCAATGTAAAAAAATAACTTAGTTGCCCTTACTTGTTTGTATGATAGGGTCTGCACATCTTAACTAAAGGGTATGTTAACCTTTCTGACACCTCTAAAAATCTCCTGTAGTTGGAAAGCCCAAGTTTGTCTACCCTTTGTCTAGCTTATCTTGGGTTTGAGGAGAGTTTTTGTGCTTTTTTTGCAATTTTTTTCTCAATCATTCCTGAAATGAGGCGGTGGCATAAGTACTCTCCCCACTTTGATTTGGAATTGGACTGGTCACTTTACATCAAGAAAGAATATGACCACCAATGTTAGAGTCTGGCTCTTCTCTCACCAAAGTCTTATTCATGGGTTTAGACACGAAGGTTTTCACATTTCTTAACCTTCATCAGGAGTTCTAACATTCTGCTCATGTATTGAGGTTGAAGTCCATTCAGCATCAATCAAATCCATATCATTTGCTATCACATACAAGTTCAAATAGGGTACAAATCTCCAAAAAGGGGTAACCTGTATACTCTTTATGCCCAAAGGCTAAGGAGTAACTTGAGTCCTACGTAAAGAATATGATTGCATGTGGTCTCATCCTTACTTCAAACTTTAATCAAATCAGTGCTTCTGGTTACCAAGAAAAATGTCAACATTTGACCTTGTATGGGCATCTAACAACTCAACATGGTTACAGAGCTGGATCCCTATCCTATGCCACTTAAGGAGGACATCACAACGATCTTTTCAAACAACAAAATTTTCTCTAAGATGGACCTAGTCGACGCATTTCACAGATTTCTGACCTCCTTACACATCAGCAGTACACTGCCTTTAAGTATCACATACGCGTGCTTTTAAACAAGGTGATGCCCTTTAAATCTGCGATTCTCCTTTTGCATTTTAGAGCAATATTGATATAATACTAAGCGATCTTGTAAGGAAAATATTGTGGTGTACTTGGATTCCATTCTCATGCTTTTGAGACCAGGAAATATCATGTTAAGGAAGTCAAGAAGGTCTTCAAGCAGTTACCAAAGCCTAGTTGGTTTAAAGCATGCCAAATGCGACTTTTCATGAAGTAGGTCTCGTTTTTTGTATTGTCATCTTTAAGGGGTACATGGCTATTTGTATGGATGCTGTTAGCAATCATAAATCGGGCTTTCTTACGGACAAGACAGGTGTATTAGTTTACTTAGTGCTCAACTTCTTACATTGTTTAGCTAGGATCTCTCCTCCATCGCTGCTCCCTTGACTTGCCTCACAAATCACTTATCTTTTGTTTGAAGGTAATCATAAGTGACAGCATTTCAAACTGTGAGAGAAAGTAGCTCATCACTCCTGTTTGGCTCACTCTAATCCTAACCCTTTTTTGTAGAAATGGGCTCCTCTAAGTTTTCTTTGGGGCTGTTTACCTACAGGATGATGAAGATGTGTCTAAAACATCATGTGTCTTTTTTCATCTGAAAGATAATCCTGTGGAGAAAAACTACTTAGTGTATGCTAAGAACTCTTTGCCATCATCACAGCATTGAATGAATTGTGGAACATCCTTCTGTACGCTTGCCACATTTTAGCCATAAGAACATACCATTGCACTTTAGAGTTCCACAAGGGCCCTTGTAAATTAACCCAAAGCAAAGCCCGCTGACACCAGGATCACATACAATACATTTTCATTACTGGCACAAGCTGATAACCTTAACCTGATTGCATATCCTTAAATGAGTCCCCCACATATCTACTTTAACTTAAATAGATGCTTTCAATATCACAACTATGCTCCCTCATAATTGTTTTGCAATAATAAAGAGATACTGCCACATACACAAGAAGTTGTAAGATGCCTAAGGTTGTAGAACGCTTGAAAAGGAGTTATGAAAGCTACTTAGGAAGGCTCTACCAATGAGGTACACAAGATTTTTACAAATTAGCGATGGAATCACTATTCAACTTGAGAAGGTCTGGGTGACCTGCACTGAAATGCAATAGAATATCCTCAAGTCTCAGAATGACCGCCTCCTGGTTGGAAACACTACATTAAAAATACCGTAATCATGATCAAAAGGGACAACTTTTGGCCTAGGGTGAAATACATGGTTCATAAATACATCGTGTAATATCTAATGTGTGTCATTTTAAAGGCCTCGCGCTCTAAGCCTCAAAGTAAGTTAGTGCTGCTCCAAAGTCTCAGTGGCTTTGGTATTCTATCAGAGTGACTTTTCATCATTTTTTTGCCACTGTCAAATAATTTGATAAGATAATAATGGTAGTAGATCATATCATCAAATAAGTGTTATCCTTTCTTATATTTCGCATAACACCTCAAATGGAACATGCGAAGTGGTTATTAAAAAGATTTTCTCAAGGTATGGATTACACAAAATAAGTTGTTTCATACTGTGGCCCCCAATCTATATTACGCTTTTGAAACCACTTTTAGTACAAATATAGCATCAAGCTCTTGTCCTAACTCTGCTTACCATCCACATTCAGAAGGCCAAACAGAAAGGGTCAATAAGAGTCCAGAGCAATATCTTCTGTTACATTCCAGATTAATAAGAAACCTGTACTGAGTGGCCCCCTCTCATTAAGTTCACCTATAATAAACACATTCACTCTAAAAGTGGGTATGTAACCATTTGATTGCTAGACAAGTTTAAAATCCCTGGATTTTTAATGAAAACCCTGATTAATTATCATTAGCCACAGATGATCTTGTGACAAACATACAGTTTTACATTGCTGCTCAAAAAATCATCACAACAAGGCTTTTATAGAATAATAGACTAAGGCTGACGCTTGCCGCTCTCACTTTCCTATGTACAAAAGAGGCCTTAAGGCTCTAATTAATGCTAAGATTTACTACATCCCTGTTGAGTGCCATAAGCTGAGTCCTCTTGTTTTAGATCCATAAAAGGTGCTTCTACAGATCAATGAAGTGGCTTATGAGTTAGCACTGCACTAAGATTCTTGAGAGCACCCAATGCTCCAATTCTCGCAATTAAGGAATTGTGAGGGCCCTAAATTGAAAAATTAGGCCATTATTGCTTTAGAAACTCAATAGAAAAGAAGCATTAAATCATGACCATTTTGTAAACCAAATCATCGCTAATAAAGTTCTTACTTGGTTAAACGGCTTAGATACTCCATCAAGGATACCATCTGGCAACCAGACGCTGACTGCGCCAATTTCCATGAGAGGATCAAAAAAATTCATCAAGAATGGCATAAATGAAAAGGGGTGTTGGTGGTATCACAATTCAGCCTTTTCCTGAACGTAATGTTGCTTGCATGTTTCGAGTTATATAAGGCAAATTGAGCCTTAACTCATATTGAATATATTTAATTAAAGACAACTGTATTTAAACCCTGATGAAATTACTTATGATTAAAACTAATTAGGTACAAGATCTGACAGAAGATTGCAGAAATACTCTCCAAAGTTTTATTAAATCAACTAACAGCTAATCCTAGGAAAATTGACCATTTGATTTAATTCTCCAATTGAAGGTAATTCAGCTGTGGCTACCTTGAAGGCATAAAAATAAACACAATATCCAATTAATAATATGTTTTTAGCAGGCAAACGTTTTGCTTATGAACACCTAATCATCTAAATAAAATTCCCCCACTTTTTAGTTACCTTCTACTGGTTAAACTCTTAAAAACATAAATTTCTTTTTTAAGTTAATATATGTCTAAACCATTATCATCTACTTTTGAGTTTCATCCCTAAAATTATATAGCCCAAAATAATGTGAAAGCGGATGTTGAGGTTACTGCACTCATGCTGGAGCCATGGCAGTTTGAACTCCTAGTTTTAGCTACCTGCTTTACCTAACTATTAGTAATCTTCACATGTAAGTAAGTTATGTGTAGTATAAACACTATCTGTTTCTAGGTACAACTTCTACCTGGACTTAAACATGGTTTTGCCATCCCAACAACCTTGAAAGGCACCTTATAGAAGCAGAATGTGATAAATAAAGAGCCTAGATAAATTGCATAAGTTGGAGGTTAGGCCTTTCCAACTTCAGGAGAGCCTTATAAGGACTGTATCCTTGTCCTTTCTTAGGTGACCTGATAAGAAAGAGACATAATTTTTTTGATTACTTCTTCCTATGAGGGTTTGGAGGTACTCAACGCATTCATTAATGTAAGATGACCCATCTAAGATTTTTTATCACCAATCTAAGGATGCTCCATCTCTTAAACAAGATACTGCAACCTTTCTGTATTCCGCTAAGAGGGGTTGGGAGAGACTCATATAGAGGCTATGACTAAATCCTTAGTTAATAAGCTAGGTTTTAGAAAGTAGTCACTAGGAGTGGGATCTTTTAATGACTTACTCAGGTTTTACTAGCAATTGAGTGTTTTAAGCTTTACAAGATATGAGTCTAGTTCAAAAATAAGATTCCATATAAAGAGCAAGTAGAAGCATGTTGTTGCTACCTTCATAAAGTCATGTTTAAACTTAAACATTATGAAGATTTCTGACCAGCTTATTGACGCATGCTTAGCTTTTGAGTGGCACTTTAATATAGTTTTGCGCTATGATATTGATAAACAGCGAAAGGCCAATAGGATGTTGGAAGTAATAATTGTATGATTAAACAGCAAACTACTACCAGGAGTTTTTTGTCAAAGATAATATATCTCAGTGATACAAGATGTATTCTTGGAACGGTATTCCTCGTTTATTTTATTCCATATTTACCAACTTGCAAGAGAGTGCCTCTATGGCTAAGTATGTTTTCTTTGCATAAAAAGTGTTTTAGTAACATGAACTAGGGCAGGACATTTTAGAATATTGACTTTTCAGATTTTTTTAAGTTGAATTTTGTTTAGAGTTTCAACACAAGGACTTTTTTCAGAAGCAACATAGAGGGGTGCAGCCACCTTAGACGTCTGAAAAGTGAGTAATTTTAAGTAAGATATATGTTCTAAGAAAGCTCCTCAA
Source organism: Massospora cicadina (assembly GCA_022478985.1). Lineage (NCBI taxonomy): Eukaryota > Fungi > Entomophthoromycota > Entomophthoromycetes > Entomophthorales > Entomophthoraceae > Massospora > Massospora cicadina. The sequence continues at coordinate 18,475 of JAKSZP010007064.1, read as the reverse complement.
TGTTGACAGGGAGTTAGGGATGGACCAATCAAATATGGCAATTTCTTGTCATGGATGATTATGTGTAGCGTAAATAAAATTATATTGCCAAGGAAGGTAACCTATATTTTAAACTCAAGTTTGCTTGCTTTATTTGTAAGGTTTGCCGTAGAGGATATCTATGATTGCTGAGAGGTGCTGGGCATGAGATGCACTGTATGCTATGTAGACCAATAAGTATTCATTTAAGCTTAGCATATACTCCCATTAGGTCACCAAGAGCATTTTCAGGACGAGGGGAATATAATCCAATTATCTGAATAAAGTTCAGGGCAACTAAAGCTCTATGAAAAGGATACTAAAAAGTTTACTTTTTTTGAAAATATTCAATCAAGGAAAAAACTCCTTGAGTGGCGTATCCTAGTTTTCTCCACTATAATGATAGTGACAAGCAAGAAATAAAATGGCAAAAAGATTTTTGATTGGGAAAATGTTATTTGGATAAATCTTTGCACTATTTATAGTGCTTTTAGACTAAAAGTGAGAGTAGGGAAAGGATTCAATATAAGCGAGGGGGGTAAATAGATTATTAGATAAAAATTGGCAATTGAATGCCTCATTTAGTAAACTCTTGGCTTTGAGTGCCAGCAACTTAAATGACAATTATAATTATGATTTATCTTTAACATAAATTGCTGGTTAATAAGGGTGGTTGGCCTTGCAGGGTAATTCCTGCTTCCACTTTAGTGCAAGTTTTTTTCAATGCATGTTCAAAACCTGTACTGGCTATAAAAAATATTGGTGTGATATATTTTTCACAAGATTAACCTGACTCCATTACTTTTTTACATTGCTGGTTAATTAGAGAGCTTGTAAGCTGTCAGGATTAATCCACAATAGTTTCAAAGCGACTGTTTTTTCTAGACAATATTGAAGTAATTGAGTGCCAGTATTTTGGGAAAAAATTACCAAGCGCATCAAGCCAAGATCTATATTTAATTTCTAATTTCAGATTTTACAGCATCCTGGTTACCTCTATCAAACAATACCTGATTACTTAGATTAGTTTTGGACCCAAAGTTAGACGTTTTGATGCAGTTAATTAGAGATTATCATAGTAATAAATTCAACCAAACCTTTAGATTAGGATAAATACCATCATCAATTTACTCAAATATTAATTTGAGACAGAATCCCGACAGGCAGCATCATAAAATCCTTAAAGCAGGAAATTGGATTCTTTGAATTATATGTAATTATAAAAATGGTAGATGCCCATACTGGTGGAAGATTTTTCAGCCACTACTGACCGATTTTTTATAAATCTAGCTAAATACATTTAGAAAGCCAATTTTGGTGTAGATTAGGGCTTTTCTAGAATAACAGGCGATCTGTTTTTCTAGTGGTAGTGGATGTGGGTCAGGGATTGTTACGTTGTTAGCGTATAACTTTCCATGCAAGTACTGAGGGTAACACCTCTTTACCCTTAAAGAGAAGTGGAACATACTGGAAAGGTTTTCTTATGTTTGATCTCATCTAACATATATGAACCTCATTTATCCAAGTTAGTCTCCTGACTTAGAGACAAGGATCAGATGGGCAGATAAAGTTTTACTATGACCACGGTTACTATTATCTTAGGATTAAATTTTATATAACATGGAGTACTGAGTCTTTGAGTTGTCTAACGGAGTCTGCATAAAGCTTTATGCATTATGACAACTCCAATGGTGTAGGAATGTCAGCTTTAAGAGGTAAAACTATGTGGAGTGAATAAGAAACTATTTTGATGCAGAATTGAATGGTTTTGTGATTGTAAATTATGATATTAGTATATTTGGATATTTAGGAAGAACTTACTTTAATTATCTTAGGTTTCAAAGCTGAGTTTCCGCAATAACTCAGCTCTATGTAAGAAAGGATAAAAATTCTTTTTACTTCAGTCGCTAAACTGAACAATAAGTAAAATTTTAAGTAAGTAATTTAAATTTAACTCTTTTTGCCATCATGGTAACACAAGTTTAAATTTCATAAAATACAACGCATGCTGCCCCCACGTGAGGTGGTGGTGTACTACTTCCTAGTGTTTATGTCTCTTACTAAGAGCCAGAGATGTCTCTGAAATTTTACCAAATCCCACCGGTCAATTTGACCACTTGGGACTTAGCCATAACCATACGTGCTTCCAAGTGGTCCTTAGAAGTCCCCTGGTTTTCCCTCAGAGAAAACTGCACTTTATCCTTCAAATTGAGTATGATAATCTCTTCCCTGAAGCAGATGCCTCCATCATCAAGATGGCCCTGGTGTTGTACAAGTCCAATGGCTTTATAGACTTCTACCCTTCAATGGAAATTTCATTATGGTCTTCTCTAGTGAAGCCCAGTCCATGGTTGTGGAGTTAATGCTGCTAATTTATAAAAATCCTCCCTCAACCAACCAAAATTAGATGCCAGAGGATGCCATTCTTGTGGTTTGAGTTGACATGTTGCTCAAATATCTTTATTCTGCCATCTTCTCCATGAGTTCCAAGAGATATAGGGAGCTTAAAGCGCTGAACTCATTCTCCAGTTTGTGGTTCTCAATGAGGTTAGCCGCCTTACAGAGTCTTGCTTCTTTGCAACTATTCGCCCTTTCTACCAAATACCAACTTGTAATTCTTCTTTCAATGCTAATCTGCTCTGCCCCAACCACCCATTCTAGGCCCACATCAAGAATGGCTGCACCCTCTGTCCCTTGTGATTTAGGTTGAACCACTAAAAGCATAAGCGCCATTCCCTCGCTTCTGGAGTGGCTTTCTCCCCTCCTCCCACTGTAGTTATCATAATGTTATATCACCTGGTTTTTTAGCTAGGACAAATAATCCTCATCCCTTAACCAATGCAGTCTGAGTTTCAGCTGTAACTTATGGTTTGAACTTGATAATCCTTACTAGTTCCAGAGCAGATTGCTTTTTAAGCTCCTGTCAAATTGTCTTTGTCAACTGTTTATGCCCCATTTGTTACTGCCGCAAATAATCAGGTATCATAGCTGATCTGCGTTTACCTGTTGTTAGGTTTTTAGAATGCCCACATTGTCTAGCTTAATAGATTATAATGTATTATCTGTCTGTCTGATGGGGTACAATGTATTATAAGAAATACATATCAGATTTAGGATTTATCTTTATATTTAGAAAATATTTCTTAGTTTAATTTCTCGATAAGATATAAGGTAATTTGCCAGATTTTAATTCGCCAGATAATAATGTTCCGCTTGGATGATTTCCAACAATGTTTGCCAATCTTTTAATTATTAGTTAAAATATAAATAAACTTATATTCTTGCATGTATCAATTGTGGACTGTTTTAAGTCAATAAGGGTTTATTGGCAGTTGCTAAATCGTTGATAAAGCTTTTACTGGTAGCAACTTGCAGATCAGCTTAAAAGTAATGTTTGCTATAAATGGGTAAAAGGTCACATTACCTAAACTTGTTGCTAGCTTAATAAGTTTAATCTACTTAGTTGGATAAAAGCGTTACACACGCTCTTTAGATATTTAACTCAGGAGCGGTTATTGTAAGTCCAGGAAAGCGTCCCTTCTGCTTAGACCAGACGGTTTACCTTTTCCCCACTAAAAAATAAAGATACAGTAGCTGTCCCTCTCATCACACAGGTTGATCTCATCCATGTGGTAGATAAGCGCTGAGTAAAAACCTTTCCCTTAAGGGTGCTCCCCCTGTCCCCACAATTCCTTCTGATAAATTTGTACGTCAAATTAAAGAAATTTGCGGCAAAATAACCAAAAATTGCTACCCCCATGGGAAAGGTCTTAAGAAGTTGAAGGCTCCAAATTTCTCAAAATTAAGGTCCAAAAGCTGCAAAACCTCAGAAACAAAGCCTAATGGGCTTGCACATAGTGAACGCAAAAGCATGTGTCAAACTCTTGGCAAAATTTGTCAATAGCATCGGGCCATTGGAAAATGTTGTTAGTTCAAAACTTGCTTCAATACCTTTTGGGAACAAAGCCCATCAGGTCTTTACCTCTAATTGGAATGTGTTAAGTGACGAATCCTTGGTCAAAATCACCAATGGCATCAGGCCATTAGATAATGTTGTTGCTGATTCAAAACGACCCTTGAAAACATTAGGGACAAAGCCCAATGGGCTAGTACTTCAATCGTTGAATGTTGACAATAATCTGAGTTCCACCCCTCAAAAATAAGAATTGTTGTTTGAGGCATCTTGATAAACAAAACGGACACCAAAGTGATTGTGTAAAGATGGGTTGGGTGTCCCAAATTCCTTTCCAACCATTTGGGACCGCCCCTACGTGAGGGTGGCCTTGGGGAATTCCCGTTGTCTGTTGGGCAAGATGCCATCATGATAACTGTCAGAAATGCAGTGTAACTGAAAGTTGGGCACCTAAAGTCAAAACCAAAAGTGACTCAACCTGCTGCTTACTCCTTTAACTATAGTTTAAATTGAATTCTTTTTCCCCTCTTTCTAAAGTTCACCAGGTTAGGTCAAATTTTGAGGGCCTTAAACCCATGCTTTTGTAAGCTATCCCCCAAATTAACCATATATTTAAACAGTCACAATATACTGAGGAAATTGGTGGAGATTTTCTTAAATTCACTTTTCATTAAAAAACTCTCTGAGTTCCCAATTTTTTTTTTAGTATATAAAATTTCTTGCTGAGCTCCCTAATGCACTAACCCTGTGGCCTGGTGGCCCTATATTGGCTGGGCAATACAGTCAAGATAGTAACAATAGCTCCCTACATAGACAACTGAGAATATCATGTAATAAACTTCTGGGAGTTAAACCCAATTTTCAAAGCCATCCGCCAGCAAGATATTGGAATCATGCGGGCTCATCTATCTCCACTTCACGTGAGGATCCGCCCCCTTGCCTCTTTTTTGTGTCAAACTCTCCTATGGAGTAGTCCAAAGAAGCTAGTCAAATCAGCAACTCCCTGCAGCAAGGCCCACTGAGTCTGGAGTTGCTACATCCTGGCTCATTGCCAGGTTCCTCTTTACTCTTGAAACACACCGGCACTCGCTTGTAACGCATCTCCCCATGCAATATAACGTCATTTGAGCGGCAATGCCTCTGTCATTTTAGCGTACCTTTTGGGCGCTTTTGCATCCCGACTGTCAGGACAGTCTAAAAATTTATATGCCATCTCCTTAACAAAATTGATCATACATTGTTTCCAGACATTAACGCCCTCCTCATAGAGATGGGCGCTGCATGGTTACTAATTATCAAATGAACTTTTAGTAAGTAGTTTGTCTCATGCTGTTTTTAGTCGCCAATTTAGTGAGCAGCATTTAAATTGCTTTGGAGGAATTAAATCATAATAGTATGGCCCCAATGGCCGCTTCTATCCCCTTAACTCATCCTCAAATAGCAATACTGATGTCCCTTATTGAGATGTTGCCAATCAGGTCCTTGACACCCCTGACAAGGTGAAAATGCAATCTGCAGTTGCTCTAGATAATCTGCTTCATTTTCCAATGCCCTGCATGGTGTTGCCCTTTTGGATGCTGTTGAAGGTGATGCTCTTCAGTGGGTGAAAGAACATTCTGCGTTCTGCTTTTTGAGCAGGTGATCCTACCTCACTTGTTGTGGCAAGATCAGTGGCTTTGAAGCCCCCTATCCCACAGTTGTAACATTTGTTCCAATTATTCTCTTTGATTGCTGAAGCCCCTTTAATGGCCTCTTTAGTTGCAACCTTCCATGAGCAAGCCCCCATACTTGAGCTTTCTATTAATATGTAACCAAGCAATTTTCAGATCAGCATTGGATTCTGCCTCCACTCGTCATGAAGTCTGGTCCACCTCTATGAGAACCGTGGATCAAATTTGTCAGGCAGCGGTTTCTATTGACGCCTCTATTCACCATTTTTCACAACCCAAGTTGATAACTTCATGTTTGGGTTGACTGGAGGGGTCTCAGCTCCTGAACCTATTGTTAAACCAGTATCAGAGAGGAGTTTCCAGATCAGACGTTGCCCTGCACCTGAGTTGATTCATCCTGGTTTGCCTATTGGCGAGTCAATGGAAGTCCAGCTTGAGGAAGATGGGTCCCAACTTCTTACTATCGACATTTTTGATCCCATAAAAAAGCCTGTTCCTTTACCTGGTTTGTGTGCTTTTCCTTAGTGTCAGCAGAAATGATTGTGATAAACAAATTTTGCCTACTTTGTTCTACCAATGCAAATTTGTAACAGAGCTCACCAGGCGTCCTTTGAGGACTTGGTTGACAAAGGAGCAGCGGGTAATTTTATGGCCTAGAGTTGGCACATTGTCTTGATTTTGACCTGGGCTTGGGTCCTACAGTGATGGTCACTTCATCTGCCGCCCAGCAATCATACATCGTATGGCGCCCAGCGCCTTTCTTGGTTCACCAGTTTAGTTTATGTGATCACTTTTCAGCAATGCCTTATCTCGCGTTCCCAAAATTCTGGGTGTAGGCTGGTGGTGTCTGTCAGATTATGGTGGTTGACCTGAAAATAAACTTTTGACAACCATCAGATCGGGCCAATTACCCTTTCAATGGTTGAGCTAACACCTATATTCTCACCTCAAAGCTTATTGCAATCATACAATTTGGGCCGAATATCTCTTTTTTTAGTACTAGATGTTGGGCCGAATATCTCAATGTCAAAATTATATAAATATTTATCAGAGCGCTCAGGCCAAATATGCTTGCATATTATGGCTACTTTCCTATGTTTCAAATCTCAGTAATTGGTCCAATTTTTGGGAACACAATCAAGTTACTTGTATTTAAAAATGTTTGGGACTGAACCAAAGTTAACATCTGAAAATCCCAAGGACTTCGGACAAATGAAAAAATGTAATCATTTTCCTGCCTTTGGGCAAAATTTGTGTCAATCCACATAATTGGCACAATAGCACTTGCATGGACTGCCCAAAAGTGGTTACTTAGTGCTATCAAGGAGAGGCCTGCCAACGTCCCAATTAGGGGTGCATCATTTATCTAATTGATGCCAAAATTTCACAGAAGGTGTATTTCTTCATCAGTATGACAAAACTAAAAATAAGAGGATCCTAGGACAATTTTGCATGCTTTTATCGCAATTTTTGTACTAAAATCCTCCAAATTGTGAGAGTATTTTGCCACCAATAAACCTAAGAAAATGTTTCAGTAATATAAGTCCAAAGGCCAAACTGAAGTGATAATTTATCTGTTGAAATTTTGTGCTGGAATGTGGCCAGGAGATGCCCTAGAGGTATAAATACTGGTGCCTGGCTTAATGAACATTATCTAATAAAATGCATATAATAAAAGTTATATTTATTTCATCTCTTTTCTGGTTTTCTATTTAAATCCTCTCTTTGGATAAAGTGACGACAAGCTGGATGCACCTAATCCACAGATTGTATATCTAGCTGCCTCTGAAGTTGTTCCCCAGCATGAAGGGAAAATTATGCCTGAAATTGGCATGAAGAGTCGAGGCAAATTTAGTAGGGCTAGTGAGTTTTTGAATGGTCTGAATACCATAAACTACAGGCACTATTAGGATCAATCATCAGAACTTCAGCCCAATCAGACGTGCAGGATAATAACACACAAGTGAGCGATCCTTGAATTTTCACTACTGGTGCTCTCTCAAAACTGGTTACATTCTCTAAAATAAATTCCAATGAGCAAGTTCTGGAATAATCAGCCAGATGAGCAAGTGACAATGAGATGAAAAACTAGCAACAAAGGAATCTCTGATTATTTTTAACACCAGCCGTCATGGCTTGTAAGTGGGTACCTCCTGCTCCCTGGATCTTATTACAGTGGGCGGAGCGCATGCAGATACAACCAGCCTGATTGATCTTACATCTTCCAAGCGTAAAAGCTATGCTGGAAACCCTATAACATGGTTTTAGGATTGGTACTTCACAAATCAATCCCTTCTTTGGCCTGTTCTACTACCTTAAGGATCAGGAACTCAAGTTGGAGATATATATGAATTTCCACGACACAACCATGGCATCTCTTGCCAAACGTCTCACAGACAGTCAAGCAACTAACGAATTCCTGGTTAACTTTGTTTAACACTCAATTAAGCGTACCCAGCAAAAATTGCTAGACAAATTCAGAATTCACAGAAATCTACTGTGTGAAAGGGGAGGAGCAATCTTCCCAAAATGCCCTACTGGACAAGCTAAATGCTAGTTTTGCTGAAGTCCAAAAGGCAATTGTTGATTATACAGAACTTGCCAATGAAGCTCATGGGAGATTAAACACCCTCGAGGAGCTTCTGAAAAAAGGAGTCCCAAAGATAGCTTCAGAAGTTCTGACCGACCATGGGTTATCACAAGAAAGGGTACAAACTATGAATAACTACTGCTAAAAATTGGAAAGCCATTCGGATTACCTATTGTCTCAATCAGAACAAATTACCATACATGCCACTTTGGGCCAAAGAAATCACCTGGAGTTATATGTAAAAGTTGACGACTTTGAAGAGTATGTTTGGGCTGAGCTGGATACTATCAACGAAAACTTTGAGGACCTTACAGCAAAACTACCTGTCCTGAATAGGGATGAAGAAGATGCCCAGATCAAAGAGGAATCTTCTAAACTTTGGACTATGGTGTTGAGATTATAGGCCAGAAATACTGAAATTACTCAGGAAAATTAGGGAACTCAGAATGCAGCTATCAACTGCAAATTCCTGAGGAGTCAGTATGGACAAAGATATTAAAAGCTTAACAATTAATCCTATATTATTCAAAGAAGAGTATGATGACTTTAAAAAAAATTTAAATCCCTCATAAAGCAAGGCTGCAAATGCTCGCCCAACTTTGACAAAAAAAGAAATATGAAAAAACACCGCTTATTCAGCCAAAAAACAGCCTGGAAAAGTATCTAAAGGCCAAATTCAGGCGTCAGAATCCAGAAGTTCAGAGCAATATCATGAAATTGAATCATTGGAAAGGTGATACTAATACAGAAACTGATATTTCACTCATCCATTCTATGCCTAGAGTCAAAGCATCAATCCCAACTCCAGATACTCCCTAACGGGAAAGAGGGCCAATTATGGGTGATGATACACCTAGATATTACAGAAGAAATACAGCTCCTATGCCCAAAATAGGGAGAGATGAATTCAAAACACTGAATTTACCAAAGTTTGATAAGGATGGAAACGTTCACTCTTTCCTCAAATTATTTGAAAAAGCAATGAGAGGAACATCAGACCATGCGAAAGGAATGGCACTGATTAACTCACTCAATGCCCATAGCTGAGACATCATTATGCCTATTTGGGCGACGATTTGTCCTATATGGATGCCAAAATTGCAATAACAAAACAGTTTGGAGTGCCTGAGAAATTAGAAACCCAAAAAAGAGAGCTTCTTAATATTGAATTTAAACAGGATGAGATTATTAAAGACTTTGCAGATATATTCTTCCATAAAGCACAAGTTCTGCGTGGGTGTAATGCAATAGATAAGTTCAGCGCCAAGATTGCAATGGAGCACGCAATTATGCCCTTCCATGAACTGCACAATGTCATGTTACCTGTATTCAATGTAAGTCTGGAAATCCAAGAGCTTACTAATTACTTGAGAAGCTGTTCCCATAATTTCAGTACTCCTAATTGGGCCAAAGATCAGCAAAAATCTCTATTTTTGGGCCCAAAAAGCAACATGATGTCTGAACTGGGGAAAAATTAAAAAAATATGAACCAAAAATTCGATCAAAAACAGCAAACAGTGCCGATTACTTGCCACAATTGTGGTCATCAAGGGCATTTTGCTAGACAATGCTTCAGATGGCCCAACAAAAAGCATGGGGTCAACTTTGCTATAGAAATCAACAGTGACAATGAGTCAGAAAAAGAGCAGGTGGAGTAGAGGTGGAATGCTCTAAATCCACCAATTTTCAAACCATTCCACCTAACCCTGATGAGCTCTTTAAGCTGAAGATGTAGCTAAAGATAAACTCCATCATATCGTGGCTAATGATGTCATGATGGTCACTACTTGGGACACAGAAAAAGCAACTAAAGCCTTGAAAATTACCAAAGAAGCCCAAACTGAAGTATCAAAACCCTATGTAAAGCAGACTTTTGATCAGGGTTTAGACCTCCAACTCAGATGTTCAACCGAACTACCTAAACTTAACAACGTTTAAGTAGCCATTCCCATGAAGATCTTAGCAAATAATTTCCCAGATACTTGCTCAAGCCTGAAATCACACCTGGATTGTGCAGCAATCACAGTATTCACACAATAGATACCTCTGAAAACTACTCTGAATGTACTTATGTGGACATAGTGATAAACAAGGTGCAAATTTGGGCCATCATTGATAGTGGTGCTCCTATTAATATAGTCAGCACAAACTTGGTTAAAAAACTGAAAATTCACCCAATGTTGCTCACTGTCAGGGAATATGGAACCGCTGGAGAGCATACAACCAAATCGCTGGGCGCCTACAGTACCCTACACTCAGATTGGATCCATTGTAGTAACAGCACCTGCCATAGTGCTGCCAAATACAAACTATGATATCTTAATCAGGAATGATTTCCTAAGAATATATGGAGTTGTTACCAATCATAAGGACGATACTCTCACCATTCTTGGCCAGGATATTCCACTTTACTATATCTTTGATAAGGCAGTTGAGAAAAAGAAACACAGCCTATTCATAAATCTGGCCTACAAAGAGGGAGTCATTCTGATTCAGTATTCCAAAGCTCAGTCAAAGATAAAACCACTGCCCACACAGATTGATGAGTCAAATGGCATTCTTTTTGATCAAATCAGACCATCACTATACCATCCAGAGAACAAGTAATCATCCCAATGTGACTAATAATTAATATCCCAGAAGGACTTCATAATGAAGTGTATCAACCATGGCCTAAATCTCGATTTGAACCAAATATTGCCCCTGGTATTATCATTCTGGGCTACTGAGAAATACATATCTTATGCGCAAACCTGCAAAATCGGCCCATCTCCATCAGGTGAAATCAAAAGATTGCTTTTCTTCATCTGTTCCCTACCACGGAAATTCACTCATTCCATGAGTTTAAAATTTTTGTCAAATTAGGGCTCCCTGATAAGGACCAACTCAGCATAAATAATGTTGTCCCTATGGCCAATTTAAGCAATCTGACCAACTCTGAGAAAAGCTAAGTTCAGGAGTATACTCAAATATTGGGAAATACTTGCACAAGATGATTTTGACTTGGGATGTGGTAATGGTGTCACCCACAAAATTGATACTGGAGATTATAAACCTATTCAATTACACCCGATTGGACGCTCAAAATCATCAGAAAAAGCAGTATCCAAGGAGATTAAGGAATTCCTCGATTTTGGCATGTTATCCCCTTCATAAAGTCCATGGGCAGCGCGAATATTAATAGTGAAGAAAAAGGATGGAAGCAACCGAGTAGTCATTGATTGTTGGAAGTTAAATGACATCACAAAGAAGGACTTATACCCACTGCTACGAATCAACAATGCCTTGGATAGTCAAGGGGGTGCAAAGTTCTTCTCAGCAATGGACCTTATCAGCGGATATTGGCAAATAGATCTTCCCAAAGAGGAGTGTGAGAAATGTGCAATCATAAACCCAAGAGGGCCTATTCCAGCTGACGAGAATGCCTCAAGGGCTCTGCAACGCCTCAGCTACACTTCAACGAGCAATGGACACAATCCTGGGAGATTTGAAATTGTCATGTGTACTAGTGTACCTTGACAAATATCAGCATTTTCAGCCGCACTTTTGATGACCACCAGGAACACTTAGAGGAGGTTATCAGAAGGCTAGCTGCTGCAAACTTGAAAACAAATCCCAGAAAATGTCAGTTTTTCAAAGACCAACTGGAATACCTCAAATTTGTGATTAATAAAGTGGCCCTTTGGCCCCAACCCTCTAATCTGGATGCCATCTCCAAAATGAAATGGCCCAAATCCAAGCGCAATAAAAGCATTCCTAGGCATGATTGGGTACTATCACTGATTTATTGCCGACTTTGCACAACTTGGAGAGCCGCTTTTATGTCTGATTTAAGATAAGGTCCCATTTGACTGGACTCCAGCTTGCCAGGATGTGTTTGACCAACTCCAATTGGCCTGTTAAGTGCACCTGTTCTTCAATACCTGGACTTTGATCGTGAATTATTATCTAAACTGATGCATCCCAAACAGCAGTGGGGCCGTGTTATCACAAGTTGGAGAAGATGATAAAGAATACCCAGTTGCCTTTGCTAGTTGGACCTTAAACGTTCATGAAAGGAACTACATTGTGACGAAATGAGAATGCTTAGCCGTCATAGCTGCTTGCAAGCAATTCTGGGTCTACCTTCATGGCACTCATTTCAAAGTTGTTACCAATCATGCTTCCCTAAGATGGTTAAACAACTCAAGAGAACCTGAGGGCCGATTAACCCACTGGGCATTAAAGCTTCAAGCTTATGACTAAACCATTGAGCATCAAGATGGGGGAAAACACTAGAACGCCGACTGTCTATTCCAACTACCCACCATCACAACACTTAGTTGGGCCGCCAATGAGTTATTTATGAAAATGGTCAGTGGAGAATATCAAGATGAGCCTGAATCTGTCCAAAAAAATTATCAGATCTACGAAAGAATACAACTTTAAAAAATGGGATGCTTTATAAGATTGTTGAGGACAAAAAATATATTTTTCTAAGACCAGCGGCCCAAACTGACCTAATAATGGCAGCGCATAAGGCCATAGGGCATGGCGGATTCAAGAAGATGAAGGAGCATATAAAGCAATTCTACTACTGGGAGTCAATGCATTTCGACATCCAAGAAACGCTGCAATGCTGTGAAGAGGGCCAAGGCAAAAAACCATTTTGAAAAAGCACATTTTACCAGCTTGTTCTGCCCAACTTTGCCTGGCACACTATATCTATCAACATCATTGGCCCACTACCAACAAGAAATATGAGGGCCAAGTACATAATCGTAGCCATTGACCACTTGACCAAATGGGTTGAGGCCAAAGCCATTCGTGAAGCTGGAGCAGCAACTACTTGCAAGTTCATACTTGAAAACATCATCCACAAACATGGATGTCCCCAAGTTATTCTGACCAAAAACAGAACCAACTTTACCACCAATGTCCTTGATAGGATCAACCAACTAATAGAGTACAAGGTGTGCTTTCTGCTTCCTATCACCCAAAAACTTATGGGACTGTTGAGCGCACAAACGGGACATTGGTGAACATTATCCAGAAATTAACCTCGGCCAAACCATCCAAATGGAGTACTTATCTAAGTTTGGCAGTCTTTGCCTACAATATCTCCTACCATTCATCAACCAGGATGTCTCCGTTTCAAGTATTATATGGAAGACACCCAGCCCTACCAATGCTGCTATATTTGGCCCTAGAGGATCCTGAAAAAACACTTACCCTCAATACATTGAGAAGCTTGAGGATTCCTTAATCAAACTACAATCTCAAGCCTTCAACAACAGTCCTACCAAGAAAAAGGCCTGGCATCAAAAGGACTTAGATAATCGCTATACACTGGCTGAATTTGAAGTTAATGGTAAAGTTCTATTTTGTAAAATCCATGGATTAAGCCGATTGCAAAAGTTAGATTGCATCTGGATTGGGCCATTCGTAGTGAGTGAGAAGATGTCTAAGTTCATATACACAATCAAGGATATTGGGACCAGCCATATATACAACCAAGTCCATAAAAATTCCTAAAAATGTTTAATAAGTGGGATGATTAAGAAAAGAAAAAGTTGAAAAAAACACAAAAAACAAAACAAAAACAGAAACAAAAAATTTTCTATATAATAGTTTTATTCTAATTGATATTTTAGTTTGCACTTGAGGTTGGGGAGAGGATACAACTTCAGACTCAATGGACATTCAGCCTGTCATACTTCAGACTCATCAGACGTTTGGGCCAAAGTTAACAAATAGAAAACCCAACTCCATGCTAATTGGGCGTTTGGGCTAATAATAGACCAACATAGGCTAATCAGGAATCTTAGGACTTATGTTCAAGTCAAAAGGGGGGAAATGTCAGATTCTGGTGGTTGACTCAGAAATAAACCTTTTGAAAACCATCAGATTGGGCCAATTACCCTTTCAACGCTTGAGCCAACACCTATATTCTCACCTCAAAGCCTATTGCAATCATACAATTTGGACCAACTATCTCAATGTCAATTCAATCAAATATTTATCAGAGCACCTAGGCCGAATATGCTTTCATGTTATAGCCAATTTCCTATGTTTCAAATCTCAGCAATTGTTCCAATTATTGGGATTCCAATCAACTTACTTGTATACAAAATCGTTTGGGACTGACCCAAAGTTAACGTCTGAAACTCCCATGGACTTCAGACGAACAAAAAACATAATCAATTTCCCATATTAGGGAAAAATTTGTGTCAATCTACATAATTAGCACAATAGCACTTGCATGGACTGCCCAAAAGTGGTTACTTAGTGCTATCGAGGGAGAGGCCTGCTGACATCCCAATTAGGGGTGCATCATTTATTCAATTGATGCCAAAATTTCACAGAAGGTGTATCTCTTTAGTATTATGATATAACTAAAAACCAGAGGATCCTAGGACAATTTTGCATGATTTTATTGCAATTTTTGTACCTGAAAACATAATAACTTTGAAAGTATTTTGCCACCAATAAACCTAAGAAAATGTTTCAGTAATATAAGTCCAAAGGCCAAACTGAAGTGGTAATTTATCTGTTGAAATTTTGTGCTGGAATGTGGCCAGGAGATGCCCTAGAGGTATAAATACTGGTGCCTGGCTTAATGACCATTATCTAATAAAATGCATATAATAAAAGTTATATTTATTTCATCTTTTTTCTGATTTTCTCATTGAATCCTTTTTTTTGAAGAAGTGTTGACAAGCTTTATGCGCCTAATCCACAGCTTGTATATCTACCTGCCTCTGAAGTTGTTCCCCAACTTGAAGGGAAAATTATGCCTGAAATCAGTAGGAATAGTCGAGGCAAATTTAGTAGGCATAGTGTGTTTTTAATGTTTTGAGTACCATAAACTACATGCACTATTTTGGAGCAATCATCGAACTTTGGCCTGAATAGATGTGCAGGATAATAAACCACAAGCAAGCGATCCTCAGATTTTCACAGTGTTGGCAGCATGTACTGATTCACCTTAAGTCCAATATGCTGTCATTCTATAATGGCCCGTTGAAGGGCGAGTTTCTTTTACTGAATACTCTTATTAAGGGTCAAGGTCATAGTTTGATTAATTACCTTGTTGCCCCTGCAGGTCTCCCATCAGATTTTCCAAAAGCTAATCGGTTATCAAGGTATCTTTGACTCCATAAAGGAGAATTGCCTTCCACCACATACTGAATTTGACCTGAGATTTAAGACTATGGTGCAGGTGGCGAACATAAACTGCACACTGTACCTGCACACAGCGGAGAAGAAGTTGCCCTCAATATATGGTTGGACAACATGCTTAAAAAGGGGTGGCTCTTTGAAGAAACTTCGCCATTTGCCTTCCCCATTGTCTTTGCCAAGAAGGCCTTTGGTTCCCTTTGTCCCTGTATATATTACGGACATCTTTTATTTTATTTAAGGCAAGCCAACCAGGGGACAGAAATTTCCAAAAGAGAGAGAGATAGAAAGCATCAACATGAAATCTGAGCAGGGTCAACTCCATCAAAGAAAGTTTTTCCACCTCCAGATCAGGACTCAGATTTTTCTGGTTACATCATGGGTAAGGTTTTCATATTATCAGACTTACTAACCGCCAATAGCTTCCTTTGGCTGGCACCCCAATTGATGCGCAAAGGGTGGGAATTAAACCTGCAACCTTCAGGTTGGTAGCCATACACCCTACTGACTCGCCTTCCACCCCCTGGATTATAGACATCTTAATAATATCACAGTCCACAATCTCTACCCTCTGCCTTTGGGATATACAATTATTCAAGCAATTGCTAGATCGCATGTGTTCTCAAAACTCAATCTTGTTAGATGCTAAAATCAAATCTGTGTGAAGGAAGGTCAGGAATGGCTTACCATAAAATCATACAAAGTGGGGCATCTTCAATTTTTAAGTGATGCCTTTTGTGCTAAAAAATGCACCAGCTACGTTCCAGAGGATGATTGATAGTAACTTGGTGACTTCCAAATTACATTTGCGGTCACATACATTGATTATTTCTTTGTACAGTCCCATACTCACAAACAACACGAAAAGGGCTAGAGGCAGTAGTGGCTGCCTTACTAAGGCGGGCCTGTTTGTTTAGCCCTCAAAATGCAAATTTTACACGGAGGAGGTAAATTTCTTGAGAAATATTGTCTTAAAAAAGTATGCTATTCCCCACAACAATTTGGACATCATTTATGAATGGCCAACTTAAATGACTAAAAACATTAGAAGCTTCTTAGGTAACATCATTTTTTAAAAAAAGTTCTCCCCTGTCCTATCCAAGTTAGCTGCTCCACTTAATCCACTCACAGGTATGAATGTCACCTTTTGTTGGACGCCTGAGTGCCAGCAGGCATTTAAGTTGATTAAAGACGTGTTCTTGTCACCTCCTATCTTAAAACATGCGGAATCCTCCAAACCCTACGTCATAGCATGCAATGCCTCATCCATTGCAGTGGGGGCTGTCCTGCTTCAGGAGCACAATGGGTTGGAACACCCAGTCACTTATTTTTACACAAGTTCTCTCCCACTGAACAGTCTTGGGCCATCTATGATAAGGGTTGGCAGCCTTAGCATGGGCCTTGACCTAATGGCGGTATCTCTTGCAGGGCTCTTAGTATGAATTAACAGTGCACACCAATCACCAAGATCTTCTCTACTTTCGCATACCACAGATGTTGGCCACTGGCAGGCTCACACCTACTAGGATTTGTTTAACTCAAACTTCAAGTTAGAGTTTGTCAAGGAAAATTGAATAAATTTCCTGATCTCCTAAGTTGTAACCCCGCACATTACCCTGTTGACTCAGATGAGGCGGATCTGGTCACAGTTATTACCCCCACCCAAATTTTATCAATCATACCTCCCATGGTTTTGAGCGTGGCCTTAGCTCCAGACCACCTCTGAGATCTCAAGTTTTAGCTTCCCAAACAGCCTACGCAGAAGGTGTGGACCTTCTGGAGAGATTGTCCCTCCCAGATTCGAAACATTCATTGTATTCTTTGTCTGAGGGCCTCATTTATTTTCAGTCTTAGATTTGGGTCCACCCTCTTCTTTGAACTGAAGTGATTCAGACTTATCTAAATCCCCCAGTCGGACACCCTAGAAAATAAGAAATGCATTGACTTAATCAGGCATGCCTATAATTGGGCGGCATATCAAAAAGAAGTGGTGGCCTGGAATGCTGACTGTGTAACTTGCGTGCAGAAAAATCTGGACTGGTCAGGAAGAAATGGTCTCCCTCACACCTTACAACAGGAAGAGAGTTCATGGACTTTGATGTCCATAGATTCTATTGTCAAACTTCCTTGTTCTAATGGGTTCATAGTGGTGATAGTGGTTGTCAATCACTTTACAAACTTCTTTAATTCATTCCCTGCTCTTTCACTTTTACTTCTGAAAAAACTGCCAAACCTTTTTGTGCGCCATGTGTTTTCCATGTTTGGTCTTCCACAGGAGGATGTCAGTGAATGTGAGCCCCAGTTTACAGCGTGGTTCTGAAATGAGCTTCTGTCAATTTTAACTATTACATCCTGTAGTTCCATGGCATATTATCCTCAGTCCAACGGGCAATCTGAACGGGTTAATCAGATCCTGGAACAGTACTTGCGCTACTATGCTGCAGCCACACAAGATACCTGGGGTACTGATCTTCCACTTGCTCAGTTTGCATATAGTAATGGAATGTATGCCTCCATGGGGATTTCCCCATATATAACAGCCTTAAGGTACAATCTCTCATTTATGGTCAGTCTGTGCTTTCTCCCAGTGGTTCCAGCTGCCATGGTCATGCATAGATATTCATTCTATTCAGTCCTTGTTTTGTGAGCATCTTACTAAGGCCATCAGTGACTAAAAACGATTTGCAAATCAGAAGTGGCTCCCTACCCAAGATATAGTAGTGAGTTCATATGTCATTCTTAACACACGTCATCTTAGGATGCAGACGCCCTCTTGGAAGGTTGCAAGTAAAAATTCAGGTTCCTACTTGGTGGAGGAAGATTTGGATAATTCCGCTTTCCGTAGAAATTTCCACCTCACTGGAAGCAAAATCAGTCTTTCATGTATCCCAGCTTCCCCGTTCAAGTGAGCAATCCACTTGGATCCTGAGCCATTAGTGATTGAGGGTGTAAAGGAGTCTGAAGTGGAGGGCATTTAGCACCCCGCAGATCTTGGCGGTCTGTTCATTATCTTGTTGCTTGGAAGGGTTATCCAGCCTATGAGAACAGTTGGGTCAAAGCTCAAGAATGTGCAAACTGGTATGAGCTTGTTGAGGCTTTCCACGCCACCCACCCAGAATTCCTTCG